>CM077085.1:32861794-32989244 GCA_039513925.1 Platanthera zijinensis
GTGATGGACTGCGGAAGACAATCGCGGTGATGGGCCGTGGAAGACAAAGTTGCGGCGATGAGATGGACTGCAAAAGATTTTTGGACGGCGACGCAGGTGCTGCTTTAGTCATCTATGTGGCGAGAAGAAGCAGAAGGGCACAGGATCATCTACTAGGGTGTCAAATCTGCTCTCGGGTTCGACTAATGTTGGGGGAGAATGAAGAAACTAGTTGCTTGAGGTGGTCGTGAGGGAAGTGGTGCGGCTGGAACCTGGACGGGCCGTGAATCGCAGTCGGAGGATGTTGGCGTGCGTCGGCGGAGAGAACCGAGAAGCTCTGATACCAAGTTGTTACGGGCCTACTTCCGTAACAACGGTAACTCGCCAGAATAGTGACCGGAGTTGAGATGATGGCGGTGGAAGATACAATGGAGCCTTATCGCGATTACCTAGGCGGGGCTTGCTCATTAAGAGGAGAGAGCTACCGGGCTATCTCACAAAAGGGGACAAGAACTAAGATTTTCATTCATTGATGACTCTATGCATACAATCTACATGCCGTTTTATATAGGCTATATCATATAAAGAGAAACACAATAATGACACCTAATGCTATACCCGAAGCTCGATGCCCCTACATAATGATAATAACTAGACACCTACATAATAAAGATAATCATAATGATACGCAGCCCCTAACATAATGATACACAGCTAATAACAACTTCCTAGAAGGGTTTCTATGATTCTGCAATCAAATCCAACCAAACAGTTCACAAGATGATTTATGAATCATGCAAAATGATTATTATCACTTATTAAATCCAAGAAAAATAATGAAAAAAAAAACAGAACTAGGAATCACAGCCTCAATCATGTTTAGGCCATTTAGCGATTCTGACATTACTTAAAATTGGAAATGAATTGGTAATAATAACTAGAGTAATGATAAACCAATATATAAATTTCTTTCAGAGAATAAATTTGCATATATATAATCAGGAAATGATATTAGATGTTGCGTTAATATAGATATAAATAGATGTGAACAATCAGAAGACTAAATCAGTTTAAAAAAACATGGTTGTTAAACATTCACATGTTAGGGTTTATATCTGGTCTACAGATCAACTAATGTTAGTTCTTTTTACATGCTTAGAAAGAAAACTCGGGCAGGTTAGAAGAATTATGAGTATGAACCTTCAGTTCGAAACTTTTGCTCAAACACAGCAAATATCTCAAGCAAGTAATATGCATCTGCTGCAGCATAGGATATTTGCCCTTTGTTAGAGGACGCACAAGACCAGTCGCTACATTGGAGTTCCTGAAGAAGGATATTTTAAATAGGAGCATCAGAGCCACAAATAATAGAATAGGAGAGAAAAATTTCTTCAATAATTAAAAAAAGTAGATACATAACAAAAAAAATTTTAAATCCATGCACCTGTAAAAAGAGTATATAGGTCATAAAACCCAGAAATTTATTTCCACTTAAAACAGCTTACTTCATGAAAAAATTTGCATCACTCAGTGGATGGTACATCTATAGTAGATTTAAATAAGAATAATACAGAAACATTAATATTAGCAGTGAGGTGATATATTTGCTCTCTTCTTTTTTCATTGTTACTCTGATGACTAGAGTCCATAAAGTGATTAGGGCTTTAGAGTTCAACTTAAACACAGTTTTCTAACAGAGGGAGGAAGGCCTGGAGAATTGTTAAGTTTCATTTAGTGCATTTCTTAGCCCCCAGGTGTGAGTCATGGAAATGGCCTCTTATTTGAAGGGGTAAGGTTGCACTGAACAAACCGCCCTAAACCCTGCATGAGCAAGAGCTTGATGCCATGGTTAAGCCATTATTGAATACATCTAAGAAAGTACATTAAAATATAAAATTAACATAGCTCGCTGTTTTATTGTATTTATGTTTGGACATGCGCTCGAACATGCATATGCATGAATTTTTCAATCCACGCACGGACATAATTTGATATACTTATGTGCAAATGCATGTAAATCAACAAGTGGTCATGGGGTGCACACACACATGCATATATAGTTGTCAACAACTGTTTCAAGACGATACTACAATGGGAACAGAGAGCAACTAGAATCTGGATAATGAAAGAAAATTGGGATCCGGATAGTAAAAGATACGATTTGGGCTTCTAAAAAGGATCCTTGTGAGTGCAAAAGATCAATTGACTTCTCAAGACCTGCTAGCATGACAAAGAAAACCCAAGAAGGCACACCAAATCGGAAAGAAAATGAAGTTCTATATTACTTCATAAGAGTATAGAGATGAAACTAGGCTTCTTCCCCCGCTTTGGGTTGGGGGATTATTTCTCTCGATTCCTTCTTTCAGAGATTTTTAGTCTATCTTCCTTTTTGGATTCGCTCTTTCTACACTAGACCCAAAGCTTCCTTTTTATACGATACTGGCCAATAAAATTATCTTAAGCATTGAGACTCCAAGATTCATATGATAGATTATTAATGTGGGAAGCTTCCACAGCAGAGGAATGATTGTCAATTTTTACAACTCCTTTTATTTTGTTGGCACATGTACAATCCTTTAAGAATGGTACAGCAGAACTTGGTTATGAAGATCTGGTTTAACGGAATGAACTGGATTTAAACACAGAAATTGGAACCCGTCAACTAATCCTGCCCCCCCCCTCTAAGTTTCTACAAGAGAACCAGTTGTTGCATATTTATTTTTGGAGATATTGCAATGGTAAAGTTGGTAAGTACCAAAGTATCTTTTTCAAGGAGGTATAGGCACCAAAGCTTATGGATTAATGTAGTGTTGGTAACTCCTCACATGTCCTATAACTTTACTTCACTTCTTGAAAGATTTTTTAGTAGCAAGCAATAGGTCAGCTTTCTTGCATCATAATTTGCCTGTATGCCCGGATGATTAGCCACAACATCAAAAAATTTTGTACATTTGACAGTGCTAAAATTGGTGTCTTATTTTTCATTTCTAAAACAGAAGTATATCCTAATGTTTCTTTGTTCACTTAAATTTGTGGTTAGCTTGTGTAAGATAATGGTTTCATGCAGCAAAAACTAAGAGAATTCCAAATGAATTTTCATATATATTGGCAAGTTCCTATGAAGCTTTAGTGGCACTCCTCAATCTCGGACACTATATTATCGCCTTCACTTGTCCTGGGTCCATCAGATAATGTCGACTTCAAATCCAAGTTATAGCATGAACTTCCAACCAGGATCACACTTTCCGAATGTACTCAAGATGTTCCACCAACGTTTGGTAAAAGATGAGGATGTTATATAAATGGATGATCTCCACGTATACAACAACAACATTCAAGCCTTTATCCCACTATAGTGGGGTCGGCTATATGGGATCCTTTGTCGTCATTGTGCCCTATCTTTTGTCATAATCTCACTAATGCCTAAATACATCATGTCTTTCTTACAGTTTCATTCCAAGTCTTTATTGGTCTACCCCCTCCCTCGTTTAACATGCCTAGTGATTAGACTCCCACAACGCCTAACAGGTGCCTCTAATGATCTCCTTTGTACGTGTCCAAACCATCTTAAACGAGCTTATCCCATCTTCTCTGCAATTGGTGCTACTCCTGTCTTATCCCTGATACTTTCATTCCTAATTTTATCCAATCTCGTGTGTCCACACATCCACCTAAGCATTCTCATCTCCGCAACTCCCATTTTTTGCTCATGCACACAATTCACTACCAAACACTCAGAACCATAGAGCATCGCGGGTCT
This sequence comes from Platanthera zijinensis, assembly GCA_039513925.1. Classification (NCBI taxonomy): domain Eukaryota; kingdom Viridiplantae; phylum Streptophyta; class Magnoliopsida; order Asparagales; family Orchidaceae; genus Platanthera; species Platanthera zijinensis. Next base: position 32,865,534 of record CM077085.1, read on the forward strand.
AATTGCAGTACGGTAAAACTTGCCCTTAAGTTTTAGTGGTACTTTACGATCACATAAGATCCCTGACGCGCCTCTCCACTTCAACCAACCCACTTGGATTATATGTGTCACATCTTTATCAATACCTCTGTCTTTTTGAACTATCGATCCAAGATATTTAAAACACTCACTACGGGAAATATCTTGATCACCCAACTTAATAACAAGTCACCTGTCCTTCTTGTACTGCTAAATTTATGCTCCATATACTCTGTCTTTGCCCTGCTCAACCTAAAACCCTTCTTTTCTAAAGTATCTCGCCAAGATTCAAGTTTTGCGTTTACACCCTCGCGCGTCTCATCAACCAAAATGATATCATCCGCAAACAATAACACCGAGGTATTGCTTGTTGGATATGTCTGGTGAGCTCATCTAAGATGAGGGTAAAGAGATAAGGGCTTAAAGCTGAACCTTGATGTAAGCCAACAGTGATAGGTAATTCCTATGTTAATCCTCCAGATGTCCTTACCCTTGTCACTGAATTTGAATACATATCTTTGATTGTGTTAATATATGATATATTTACATGTTTTTTTTCTAAGAATCTCCATAAGATCTCCCTTGGAACTTTATCATAAGCCATCTCAAAATCAATAAACAACATATGCAAATCTTGTTTTCTTGCTCGATAGTTTTCAATGAGCCTCCTCAAGAGATGTATAGCTTACATGGTCGACCTCCCTGGCATGAATCCAAATTAATTCTCCGAGATATTAGTCTCTCGTCCTAATCTTCTTTCTATTACTCGTTCTCATAGTTTCATGGTATGACTCATCAATTTAATTCCTCTGTAATTAACACAATTTTGTATATCTCCTTTATTTTATACAAAGATACCAAGATACTTTCTCTTCATTGGTCTGACATCCTCTTTGACTTCAGTATCTTATTGAAAAAACATGTAAGCCACAAAATTCCTTCATTTCTTAAACATTTCTATATTTTGATGGGTATATCGTCTGACCCAACCGTCTTTCTATTTTTCATCTTATTAGAACATCTTTTACCTCTGATACTAGAATTTTACGATAAAACGTTATGTTCTTATACTTTTTTGATTTACTTAACTCTTCCAAGTTCGATTCATTAATCTTTTGTTTCATTATAGAGTTGATAAAAGTATCTTTTTCATTGCTCTTTAATATCCACATCAACCGTCAAAACTGTATCTGTCTCATCCTTTATGCATTTTACTTGACTTAAATCTCTTATCTTTTTTCTGTAGCTCGAGCAATTTTATATATGTCACACTCTTCATCTTTGATATCTAATCACTTATAAAATTCTTCATAAGCTTAACTTTTTGTTTTACTTACTGCATGTTTAGTTTCTTTTGGCGACTTTATACCTGGCTAAGTTTTCATCATTCCTACAAACATAAAGTGATTTATAGCTGACCCTCTTTGCCCTCACTTTGTCTTGCACTTCCTCTTTCCATCACCAAGATTCTTTATTTGGAGGCGCACGACCTTTTGATACTCTAAGTATGTTCTTTCAACTTATCCTTAAATGTGAAGACATAACTTCCCATGAGACATTAGGATCAACAAAGAGTCATCAACTAGTCGCTCCATACTTGTCTTTTTGAAAGCAACCTGCTTTTCCATCTTCAAGTTCCACCACCAAATTTTTTCAATATTTTTGCTCTTATCTTAATTTATTATATTAAATTTTTACATCTAACACCACCAACCTATGTTGTGTTGTCAAACTTTCTCCTGGTATGACTTTGCAATTCTTACAAATCATTTTATCCATTTTGCGAGTCGTAAAATAATCAATTTATGATTTATTTGGTCCGCTTTTAAACGTAATTAAATATTCTTTTCTTCCTCTATGAAAAGCGTATTTAATACAATTACCTTATGTGTTATGGCAAAGTCTAAAATAGTTCGTCCTTCTTCATTCTTTTCTCCATATATCCATATCCTTCATGAACGGTTGTGTAATCTACATTTTTCTTCCTGATATGTTCATTTAAGTCTCCTCCTATGAAAATCTTCTCTCTTTGTGGGATTTCTCTTACTAAATCATCTAAGTCTTCCCCAAATTGCACTTTAAATAGTTTTACACTTAATCCTACTTGTAACGCATAAGCATTGATCACATTAATAGTTTCCTTTCCTATGACCAATTTAAGAGCTAAGATTCTATCACATTTTTTACTTACCCCAAAAACTTCATTCTTCCAAGTAATATCCACAATAATACCTACTTCACACTGCTTGTTTTATTTTTTTCCTGTGTACCATAATTTAAAACCTGAATTGTCTAAAAATTTAGCTTTCTCATCCACACATCTAATTTCTTGCAGGCATAAAATATTTATTCTTCTCCTAATCATTGTATCCACTACTTCCATCGTATTTCCCGTTAATGTACCTATATTCCAACTTCCAAACCTAAGTCGATCACAATTTCTACGACATACTTCCCTAAGACGGGGTATAATATGCGAGGACTTTTGCCTAATTAACACTACACTCAAGTCCTCTTGGAGGTGCAGCGGCTCTTGCCAAGACGCTGCATTCGGACCATACGACGAGAACTCTTGCAAATTTAATACTACACCCAAGTCTTGGAGATGCAGCGGTCCTTGCCAAGACGCCGCAATCGGATCATGCGACGCGTTCCTTAAGGGAAACAACCTAGCTTTTGCACAATTTCTTAAATGATCCATATTCAAAAGGATGACTAAATTTTACGCTGGTCGTCTAACTAACACAACCCTTACCATTTACGCTGGCTGTCCACGTATGACCTTACAAAATCATTCATGGGGCGCATAAATGTATATGTAGCGTAATCCAAATGACTATACCTTACATCGATACTATAAACCATATCAAACTGTCAATGTTGTCTTCCAAATATTCTTTTCCTTTATTTGACCTTAAAAAACATCTGGATTTTAGGTCAAGCTTCATGAAAATAGACACATGTTTTAGTTAATCCATCCAATCATCTTTCTAAGGTAAGGGCTGCCTATTCTTAATAGTTATTTTGCTCATGGCTATGCGGTCGACAAATATCCGTCATCTACCATCCTTCTGCGACACTAAGAATTGGTGATCTGCATGACAAAGTACTCGGATAAATCACACCATAGTTGAGTAAACCGGCCACTTGCTTTTTAATTTGTTCATTCTCTTATTTCTACATTCAGGAATGTCGAGTTCAAGATAAGTTGAGTCTTCTTCAACTTTCTCTCTTCGGCGGGAGTCCACTCTGCTATTCAGACAGAGTCGGAAACTCCTTTATGAGTTCTTATTTCATCTCAGACAGAGAGGGTACACTTCCATTTAGCTTTCCTGGTGAATCAGAAGCAACATAAATCAATGACAAGTAGTTATGGCTGTTCTTACCTATTCAACAACTATCAAATCGGTAGGTTGTGGTTATTTGGTACAATTAATTGTACACTGTAACCCATCTTCATGGAGGCCATACTGTTAATCCCCCGAAAGTAGATTGCACTATGATCCACAAAGGACTCACAAACAGTACCAAGAAAATATCTAGAGGTACGATATTCCATATCACCTCGTAAAGTAATGTAATAGCGAAACTAGGTTTATATTGTCGATCGACCATTAAACCTGCATCTTTTTTAATCCAGACGAGCTGATATGAAGTTGAGTGAGTTGTCTGAAACTTTAAATCTTTGAACAAAACTTGCATAAATCAAAATGTTCAGACTTCCATGAGTCAAATTTGTAGGGAATCATTCTTACTTAACTTAGATGAGGTAAACATTTTCTAATACACAAGCTGCACTGGTTACCTAAATTAACCCCTTCAGTTTGGCCAATAAGATTAAATTTGCATCCTGGCCCTAGACTTGCTCCCATGTGTCTGGAGTGGTGACCATTTATTGCTTGTATCATCTACCTTCTCTAACATGAGCAAGAATAGTTCTAGACTGAGTTTCCAAAACATCCACTCACCATGTCCATTGATTTTATAGTATTCACACTGATTTTTGGTTCAGGCAAACATCATGTCATGTTTCTCTTTGGATACCCTAGGCTATCTGACGCAGAGTCGGCATAATCAAAATTTTAGGTATCGATTGGCGTGACTTTGAAGTTGTGAAAATCTTTGTTATGCTCGAGTTGGGTGTCATAGATGACATATTCTTAGTTGAGAGAATTTAAATGTTAAATTATAATAATAATTAAATTAAAAAAAAGAGTCACGAGGGGAAGAGCCTCGGTGCGGTTATTAAAACCGCACCCCCCTAACCAGCCGCCGCTTCGATAAAGCTGAACCCAATCTCTATTTTCGCGTATTTTTCCCCTCTCCCGCTCCCGCACGCAGATCGGCAGCTTCTCCCGAAACCGCAAGCGGGAATCGCAGTCGAGCCTAGGTCGACGGCTTCTCCTTCGCCCGGAACCAGCACTGACTTCTTCTCCTCTCTTTGCAGCCCACGACAACCTCCTCTCCCTCTATCAAAGTGCCTTGGAGTTCGGGTTTCAGCCCTAGTCGGCGGGAGGGAAAAGTCGTTGAAGCACTGTTTTGACTCCGGTGAGTGTTGTACTTCCTTCTTACCATTTCTTATGTGGAAATGGGTTGGTTAGATGCCCAACGTTGATTACCCTTCGTTTCTCTTGCCCAAATGCAGGATTTAGAGATTTCGGTCCCTCCCAAGTCCTATTCAGTCACCCTATTTGGGGTGTAACTTCAAATTTTGGGATTTTTCCGCTGATAATCCTAGGTAACGCTTCAGTTTACATTTTTCCTCCATATTAGTTAATTGTCACCACCTAGAGTCATTTCCACTAAAACCTTAAAAAGGGGGGTAATGACTAATTTTGGGTTTTCAAATGAAATTCAGATTTTGAGGAGAAACGTTGGAGTTAAGAATTTGTGAATTATGTCTCCTCGCCGCGTTTACGAGCGACGAAGCACCACAGTAAGAAATTCGACTCCTTTTAGTTTAACATATTAGATTACATAAATTCATGTTTAATTATGTCAGTGTACGTACTTAGAAATTACAAGTTCCTATAGTCAGAACCAAGTCAAAGAAGTAATTATACCCTTAGGCTAAATTAGTAAATGCAGTTTCATAAACCCTAAGGGCAATACAGTTATCCAGAGCGCTACACCGAGGTTGACTCACTGAACACCAGTCTAAGTAAATTCAGAAAAGAGGCGAGGAAGGTTTACCCTCGTGATTCTGGTGGAGGCACACCACCGTGTTTTCAGGGCCAATAGGCTACAACTCGAACTTCAAGCTCAGGGTCGGAGACCCTTGTTACAGATAGGGAACTCCTTAGATAGGAGTCTGTGTTCCACTTTAGGGACACCCAGTTCCGGGCACCATCAGGTTTGCCACTATGACTGCAGTTCCAGTTGTGCATAGTCGTCCTTAGTAACAAGTGTTAATAAGATAATGTAGAACTCAGGAATTAGTGTGCCAGATCACACGATAGATTGATTTTATGTCAGTTCATGTTCTCAAGTGTCAAGTTGTATATTAGAAAATTTATGCATATTCTAAATTCATGTAATAATCACTTAAGATATTTCCTTTCCTTAAGTGTTGCTGGAGAGAGTAGTTTTTCTTATTCTTCAATGGGCCTGACCCATTTGGAATTTGTTTTTACAGGGGGCTCAGGTCAGGGGATCCGCTTACGATAGACAGCTCAGTCGTCAATTTGTTCAGTTGTACCACTGTTGTTGTACTTTGCTTTTATTTATAGACATTTGTATTTGTTGTACTTCACCCATATTTTTGTTATATCAGTTATTTCAGTTTGACGGTATTTCAGTCCCTTAGTGTTATATTCAATTTTAGTTGGCTCTGTGAATTCAGCTTGGCAAGGTACACTTTTAACCATAGATTTACTTCACTTTTCCGCTGAAAGTTTTCTTTTTAGCACTTTCATTCTTTTACCTGCTTTATATCAGTTTATATACCGTTATTTAGTTTACTTGTTATCGCGGACCCGGCCAGACTTTGATTCCTGATAAACTTGGTTGGGGTGTTACAACAAATTAGGAAAGTTGGAGAGTGGGGGAGGAGTAAAATACAAAGATACAAGACTTACCCAAGGAGTCGTCACCAAGGAGTTCCACAGAGTCGGCACCGCGGAGGAGATCACCAAAATGAAGGGATTTCTTCTCCAAACATTCAGCACTGGGAATGACGACAGCCCTAAACCTTATATTTATAAGAAATAAAATTAGGGCACCCAGAATGAACGACTATGATTGGTCGTTGGTCTCGGGGCCAAAACTACATTAAATAAAAACCGAAAAGTATAATGTTATATATGAAATTGATTCGCAACGTAAATCCGGACGCATCCACGGAGTGGGATCGTCGACTCGGGCACGCCATATATGCTAAGTAGCCAAAATAGCCCCGAATGGGCCCAAAGCTCGTACTCGTCTCGTCTCCGCATCACTATCTTTTTATTCTTTCCATTTGATTTGTAGAAAGTGAAAAACTACCTTCTTGAAGCTTAAGGATCATCTCTTCTTGAGACTTCCTCTTCTAGTTGGGTATTACTAGCCAATAGCATGGATATTAGCTTGATGAAGGAATATTTGAAGTTCATCCAAGACATTAGCATGTCCCAAGACAATTATAATTAAGGTTGTGGTTTCCTCTAATAAGATTGTGAAAGTCAAGGCTTATTTTCAAAAGTTAATAATATGTTCTTGTATATTTTGTCCTTGTCACTGTCATTTCCTCCATCAATTTTCCTTGTATCCTATTGGAGAGAACTCTTGGCGGAGAAGTTCCTTGAACTATCCCCAAGTGGTACTTTTGTAACATCACAAATCCGATGAGTGCGGTTCGATGAGAATGGAGAGTGTCTTTTAGGCATTGAAGCCTATAGAAAGAAATCTTTTGGGACACTTCTAGGATAACAAGCTTCTAGGTGAAAAGAAGTACATGAATGAACTGAATCTCACATTGTAATTGGAGAAAAAGTTATTGGGCTTAAGTAATGATTTGAACTCACAAAAATTAAAAGCGTCTTTTCAGAACAAGTGGTGGAGTTGTGCTAGGAATTCCACTGTTAAGCATGTCATGATGGGAGTAATTCTGGGATGAGTGATCTTTTGAGAAATTTTTGTAAGTCACATATGGAAAGGACAAACTTGTGTGATTCAGCTTCGTATGGATTTAGCGGAACCAAAAAATAGAAAATATATTTGATATTTTGGTCTGGGCGTTACAAATGGTATCAGATTCAGGCCTCATGTAATATGTGTGGTTCGGAGATGAACTAAGCAAAAGTTGGTGAGTCTATAACATACCAAATTTGACAAGGGTTGTCCGATGAGGGTGGGGAGTGTCTTTTAAGTAGCAAAGTCTAGAGAAAGGCAACTCTTGATAGCTTTAAGGATGTTAAACTTTTAGGTTAAAGGAGGTGCAAAAATGAATTGAATCTCACATCAGAATTGAAGAAAAAGTTACTGGACTTATGTAATAATTTGAACCCTCAAATATCATAAACGTCATTTCAGAGCAAGTGGTGGAGTTGTGTTATGAACTCCACAGTTAAGCGTGCTCTTGTGAGAGTAACTCTAAGATAGGTGACCTTCTGGGAAGTACGCGTAGATCACCTATGAAAAAGTATAACATCATGAGGTTTAACAGAGGATAGGCTGCCAATGCGACTAATACCTCTAATATTGCAGGTCTCAGTGTTATAACTTTGGTGCAAATGCCTTAAGCAGGCATTCTGCCAAGTCAAAATATGTTAAGTTTAAGTCAGGTAAATGAAACCTACTCAAGATATGAATACATGTTAGAGATTAAAATAAGTCTCCAATTGTTCTATCAAAATATCCATCTTCACGGCATCCACAATAACGTCGAATAAAAGAATCCGATTTGGATTTATATGTTAAAGGCTTTGGTTACCTTAAAAGACTTTTGCTATCCCTTTTTTTGCAAAAGTGCGAGACTCTTAATCACTTCATTGATGGCATCCTCTTGTTTTGCAACTGTAGTCATCCATCTTCTTCTGTGGCAGTTTTTGAACATATACATCATCATTGTCATGCGTTATTATAAGAAAGCAACTTGTCTTATCAAGTTACTTGATAATTTAACAAGTCTTCCAGGGATGTAAATGACACATCAGTATCTCCATACTACTTACTTTCAAGACCATAAACCAAGGCCTCAAAGAAATTGCACTTTTATATCAACCTAATCTGAAATTACTACAAGTCCATAGATAAGATGATCATACATGGGAACAAGAAGCAATCTGATGTATACTAAAATCGAGGAGATTTTATTTTAAATATTAAAAATAAGACCTTTTTAAATAATGCGGCACAAGCCAGAATTTCATGAGCAAAGTCATGTGATAACCGATCTAGCGTTCACAATCGCACATAAATGTCCAACGTTTGTTTGCATTCAACAATACAACAAGTTCATCCACATGCATATTAAAGAACTAAAAGAACAAGGACAGGTTTTTCAAATTAACGACAAATAGGTAGAAGTAATAATTAGGCTAGTTCTGAAAATTTAGCGATCACAATTAGAGCCGTCACTTAAAACCGAAAACCGTAAACCGAACCGAAACTGAAACCGAATCGGAACCGCAAAGAGCCGGACCAAACCGTTCGCTAATTATCCGGGTTCCGGTTTGAATTTTGGAACCGTGAACATCATTAGTCCATGTATGGTTCTTTCATTTTATTATCCGGACCGGAACCAGAACCGCAACATACAAATCTCAAGCGGTTTCAAGAACTTTAGACCCGATCTGAACCGGACCGAAGCAGAACCGAACCGCGACCCGTTTATTATTATTTTATAATGCTTTTATTAGTATTAATAATATTATAATATTGTTATTTTTTATAATCTACCTATAATATCTATACATACTTTTAAGGGTGAAACTGACGCGGTTTGGTGCGGTTTGAACTCAAACCGCAATCGTATCAAAGGGGGTCAGTTTTAGATTGAACAAAATCGCACCGCACCAAAACTGTGCAGTGTGGTTTGAACATTGCATCAACATTACACGATCGTGATCTTTGAATTTTTGAATGGGGATTGGAGGTCCGCGGTTTATTTCAGTCCTCGGGAGTCATGAATTCAAATTCTGAATATTACTTAATACCTATCAAGGAAGAGTCAAAAAGAAATAATAATACCAAAATGGTTTTTAACATGAAATACCTGCAATCGATGTCTAGTAAGAGTTGAAGAGAAGGAACCACTAGCCGAAGAAGAGACAACAAAGCTACGAAAAAATGAAGGTAACTTATACTCATTGATGATGATTAGAATGTCAGGCCCTCTCGAAGAAGTCGGTACGAACGATGACAACGGTGTGTCACGGTTTTGTATTTTGCACCACAAACCATGCAGTTTTGTAACGAACGAAATCGCTCAACAACCAAACCGTTCGGTGCGGTTTAAAATCAGTGCGGTCAGGTACGGTTTTGCGATTTCGATTTTTAACTTTCAGTTCTACGTACTATATTACACAAAAAATACTCCCCGTTGGTATAACGTGAAATTCCTGTGTCCGGGCCCCAGACTTCGAATTCCCTCTTGCAAAAAAATCTAACGGGTTTACTTTTTCCCTCAGGTGCTTTATTTTTGACCTCCCTCATTCATTCTGCAAAGTTTGGTTTTGGTTCTGGTTGGACTAATTGGAACCAGACGACTAATTGGAACCAGACCGAACCACATAGAACTGAACCGAACCGTTAATGACCGGTTTGATTTTGGTTCTTGTTGAACCGTAACCGAAGCCGTTGACACAACGGTTCCAAAAATTATGCTGGATCCGGAACCAGAACCGGAACCGGTCTAACCAAATAAGGTTTTGGTTCTAATTTGAAGAACTGTTACCTTAGTAATTCGGCTCATAGTTTTAGTAAAACCGAAACCGAACCAGAACCATGACATCTTTAATCACAATAAATATTAAGCATAAAATTCTACTAAAAAGATATGAGCGTGGTAATTAACAGAACCATAAAGCATCGTTGGCCTAATTGCAGTACGGTAAAACTTGCCCTTAAGTTTTAATGATACTTTACGATCGCATAAGATCTCTGACGCGCCTCTCCACTTCAACCAACCCGTTTGGATTCTCTGTGTCACATTTTTATCAATACCTCCGTCAATTTGAATAATCGAGCCAAAAATATCTAGAACACTCACTACGGGAAATATCTTGATCAGTCGACTTAACAACGAAGTCAAGCGTCCTTCTTGCACTGCTAAATTTAAGCTCCATATACTCCGTCTTTGCCCTGCTCAACCCAAAACCCTTCTTTTCTAAAGTGTCTTGTCAAGATTCAAGTTGTGTATACACCCTCGCACGTCTTATCGACCAAAACAATATCATCCAAAAAAATAAAAACCAAGGTATTGCTTATTGGATATGTCCGGTGAGCTCATCTAAGAGAGGAAAAAAAACATCAGAACAGAAATTGTTTGTTGATTATTGATGTGTAGTTACACCGGAAGGGATGAAAACAATGCAAATAGAATGTTAGGTACAATTTAAAAGAAAGCGACATTTGATTCAATAAAAAAATCTGGAGTGCAACATGTACAAGATTAGAAATTTAATTCTATTTAGTGGTGCAAAGCATTCGATGATATGCCTACAACAATCAAAATGAATCAAAATAACAAACTAATTGTTTGAGATAGGACCAACATTGTAGGAAAAGAATAATATAAAACAACTAAATTTTCCTTAAAACCTAGGTTGTATACTCTAACTAGACAGAGGCGAACCAAAAGATTCGAAAAGATCTCACTGGGAATGAAAATATAGGGTAAGATGGTTGGTGGAAGGTCTGGCGAAAGACAAGAGACTCCTCGCACAAACGGTGTAAAGGCGGCAGCGGTGGCTCACAAGGAAAACAGTGTGGTGACGAGGTAGAGGAGTTAGGATGACATAGAAATCCGTAGAGAGATGAAAGGGGAAGAAGAAAACTTGAAAGAAGTGGAGGAAATGAGAAAGGGAGAACCCATGGGTACTCTTAAGCACAGGCGGGTGATAGATGAAAGAAAAATAGGGTTTTATTTTTCCCTTTTTTGCTTCTGATGTGTCTCGCAAAATGGATAAAATGAAAGGATTGCAAAGTCATACAAAGAGAAAGTTTAACAACACAATATAGGTTAGTGATGTTGGATATGTAAATTAAATATAATAAATTTAAGACAAAGACAAAAATGTTGTCGAAAATTCGGTAGTGGGACTTGAAGATGGAAAGCAGATTACTTTCAAGACAACGGTTATGGAACAACAAGTTAATGACCCTTATATTGGTCTTAGTGTCTCATAGGAAGTTATGACTTCACATTTAAGAATAAGTGGAAAGAACATACTTGAAGAATCAAAAGGTCATACGCTCCAAAATAAATGATCTTGGTGGTGGAAAGAGGAAGTACAAGACAAAGTAAGGGCAAAAAGGGCCAGCTATAAAACACTTTACGCTTATAGGAATGAAAAAAACTTGGCAAGGTATAAAGACGTCAAGAAAGAAGCTAAACATGCAGTAGGTAAAACAAGAAGTCGATTTTGTGAAGAATTTTATAAGCGACTATATATTAAAGATGAAGAGTGTGACATATATAAAATTGATTGAGCTAGAGAGTGAAAGACAAGATTTAAGTCAAGTTAAAAGCATAAAAGATAAAATATATATAGTTTAGACGGATGATGTAGCAATTAAAGAGCGATGTAAAAGATATTTTTATCAACTCTATAATGAAACAAAAGACAATGAACTGAACTTGAAATAGTTAAGTGACCATTGTAGATGGGAGATCTATAAAATAAGTGTTAGTCCTCAATCTACGAAGTATTCGGAATGGGAACTCTCTCATGCTCAACGTCGTAAGTACCAACTGGGAATCTCTGTCGCCAAAAGTATGTCATCACCATATCTCCGTCTTGAAAATGATAATCTCTCATATGCTCGTCAACAACTGTGTTATATCGCGCGTTTGAGAAATAAAGTTTCTCAAGTACTTCCCTATAGACCTTTAGAATCTGGTCCTTAAGCTCATTAGCCTCTGCACTAATCCTATCATGGAATGGTAAGGGAGTTTATTCAAATAGGTGGGGTATAGGATGACCATAAAGAATCTCAAAGGAGATTTTCCCAGTGGAACGATTCAAAGAGTTACTGTAGGCAAACTCAGGTGTGAAAGTATTGAATTCACTGAGTTAGTCTCTCTCCCGCAAGGCATCTAACAAAATTACCCAGGATCTTATTGACTATTTCAGTTTGTCCATTTGTCTGAGGATGATATGCACTACTGAACTGAAGTATGGTTCCTAATTTGCCCACAATAAAAAAAGGGCAGCACAGTGTACAAAGGCATCCCCATACAACGAGGGTCCGGGGAAGGGTCCCACCACAAGGTGAAAGGTAGGTAAACCTTACCAAGCATATTTGCGAGAGGCAGCTTCCAGAACTCGAACCCGTGACCTTAAGGTCACACGACAACACCTCAAACAGTGCGCCAAGGCTCAAGAGCCTATATAGGACTAACAGTAGACTACTAAGATGATGCAAATATATGAAAAAATAGAGAAACAAACAAAGAGTTCACTGAATTTTTCTAGTATTTTTTTTAAATGAATCATTTTCCAAAACAAGTGTTCTTATGGAAGTGAAAATTTTCCTTAAAGTAAAATAACCCAAAGTGTATGATTAGTAATTGAAGTAGTCTTCCAACTTTTAGTGCTGACAAAATTTAGTCATTAAACATCATTAAGCCAAGGTCCTCGTGATATACACTCAAAATCACGTTCATAAAATATCCTTGAGCGCAAGTGATTATTAATAAATCATTTGATGTCAGACTCGATATGTAATCGTTAATTAATACATCAAAAGACATAGAATTTAATACAAAATCAATTACACATCAGTAAACAATTGATTGTAATCGATCTGATGTGATGGTTCAAGAAAATAAAAAATAATATCTTCTAATAATTCAAGTTGAAGATCGGATATTGGTTTAGGTTTAATAGAACATTTAGGTGTGAACTCTAATATATGAGTAAGTGCATAATCAAATTCAAAATTCACGATAAGCTTAACCCCAAGTCACATTCATTCTCAATATCATCTTTAAAAAAATAACCTTCTCCAAAGTTTTCTTCAATCACTGATCATGAGAATCTACATCAAAATCACTAATAATATCACCCCAAACTTTATAATCATCTTTTGAATTGTCTTTTAAAAATAGATCATTCAATTCTATAATAGGAAGGTCGAAACAAATCGGATTTTCATAAGTGTGGAATAAATAATCTTATTTACAAACTAAAGATTGATTGGTAAGGTCTCGAACACCTCTTTGTATCTTTTAATACATGTCTATCATGTCATATCAAACTTGTCACCGTCCATTTGATTCAGGTACAAGCTGATGATCATTCCAAAGTTGGGTGTGCGGAGACTATCCTTGATTTTTTCAATCAGCATCACACCCCAGTCCAGGCAGCACATTATCCTTGATTTCCTTGGGTAGCCATGAGAATAAGTCAAAGTGTCTATGGAATGCAACTACTATGCACTATAATGCTTAGGATATGTAAAGCGCAAGATGATGTCGTTTGATATGTCAAAGTGATAAGATATTTATGGACATCAATTTGTTGTTGCTGAAATTTAAAAAATGTGTGCTTTTATTTTGTTTTTTTACTCAAAGGTAAACCTAAAGACGACTAACTAAACCCTAAGCCAACCTAACTCCGATACGACTTGATGCACTCGTAATTACACTCGAAGGGATGAAAGAAATGCAAATATAATATTATGTGCAATTTAAATTAAAGAAAGAAGCATTAGAATCAACAAAGCAAATTTAGAGTGTATTGAATAAAATGTGTAGAGGCTCACAGCAGGCCCAGCTAGAGCCCACTACTTCTTTAGGATGTAGTTCCACTTCTTAGAATGGGAATGTAGCTCCTTCCTCTCTTCCTATATAAGTGTACAAACACTTTTATGTATTAGTGTGTGAAAATTTAATAACAAAAAATTTCTTTCATTTCTCTCATTTCCGTGTTTCTCTACATGGTATCAGAGAAAAATCGATCCTGAAAATTTTGGGGGTTTGCGCTCTTGATCCAGTCTGTTCGGTCCTCTCCCTGCTTGCTTGCTTAGGCGGACCGGCGGTCTCCTGGCTCGAGACGCACCTTACCCACCGAGAAATAATGAGCAACATAAAGTTTACAGAGGAACTCATGGATCAGTGAGATGAAATATTTATCAAGAGTTGAGGCCTTATTGAGTGCCCAATAATCAACCTAAAATTTTTAAATATCATCCTTCTTGCACACAAGGAGTACTAAACCGGAGAATGTACTTGTGTTGGTTTGGTTGATGCCTCCTGCAAGCATTTTCTTCACGAAATGCTCAATCTCATCTTTTTGTGCATATCCGTAAAAGGGCCAAACCGATATTCCAGGTGTGTTCGGTTGAAACCATATTTGATGATAAGAAGGCTATGAAGGCAGCAAGTCTTGCAATTTGTCGAAGACCGACATATGTTGTTGAAGGATATGTCGAACGCCTGATGGAAGCAGAATGGTGTCCCCATGGATAAGGTGGGTTTATCTGTGTTATCTGAGGTTTAGAAATAGAGTTCAAGGGTGTCAAAGAGTGATTCAAAGAGGGATCACCTGAAAGGAGATGTTGAAGCTCATCGATATCGAAGCCCATGGTTACTTTGGACAAATTAATTTGAACGTCGTCCAACATTCATAACCAGGTTATGCCTAAGATAACATTAATGTCGCCCACTGCAAAGGGATAAAAGTCGATTATGGAGTCAGTGTTAAATATCATAGGCACGACACTGCAAATACCAGACACATGAGAGTGTGATCATCCTCAAGGCACGCCTGAAAGACCAAGCAAGGTTCTCCAAAAGATGAAGAATTGTAAACAAAACACAATAAAGAAAATTGTGATTGGCCCAGTGTCCACCATCATTATTACTGCCAACTTGTACAGGAATCCATGGAGCTTTATAGTGTGCGGCTTGATAATACTGCCCACCAAAAAAGGGTAACTTCAAGAGGCTAAGTTGAGCGGTGATCATCTCGTCAGATAAATATCATTGAGCTCTAAGGCCTCGAAATTAGAAGTGGTAATGTCCAATATCCTAAGCTCCTTTTGGGGACATTTGTGTATTGGGAGAATAAAGATGCTTGTTACAAAAATTATGACAATTGTCATGTAGATCCACGTCCTTCTGGTGGAATAATCGATGGCTAGTAGATTACGACTGGGTCAAGGAATGAGAGGGTTTTGGAGGTGGGTGGGTGTTGGAGGAGATGGTGTTGGTGATGCAGTGTAGAGAAATGAGATATTTTGATAGATGTGGAAGGGAATGTTGTGGGTATGAAGAAGGGGGCAAGCGTCCTGGCAAGTCACCTCCCAGGGCACTAAACCTAGCTTCGATGCATCAAGATTTTTGAATGCCCAAAGTAAAGGCCGAGGGATTATGGGTGCGGACGTGTGTCCGAATTCAAGGTCGCAGCCCATCATGAAATAGTGCAAGTAGTGAGTTGCAGATAAACTTGGGATGTGGTTGACTAGTTCCATGAAACGATCCATGTAAGTATTCACAAAGTCAATTTGTCGAATGGGCCATAAGCATTCAAAGGAAAAACATTTCTAGTGGTTTTCATAGCAGAGGATGACTTCCTCCTTGAGCCTAGCCCGTGTCATATGCAGGGTCATTCTGGGGAGATAATGCATCCAATGTAGAGTGAATCCCTCCATAGGTCCTTAAGATTGCTTGAAGTTTAAAGTATTGCTCGTGCACGCAATCCAACTGAATGAGTAGTTCCCTTCAAAAAGCGAATTTCCAAATGTCAAGATGTAGAAATCGGATCGTGTGGGGGATGCAAAAATGGTGAATGAGGCTCGACTGAGGAACCAAGCCGAAAGAAAATGATAACGACAGAGGAAGTGAGGGAATGATGGTGATGCTCGAGGCGATGGAGTATGGAAGGTTCGAAGAAAATGAAGGATTTTAGCAAGGGGCATCTCAATGGTCCCCATACGTGAGAAGGGCGTACTGATGGATCAATAGACCAATTCGAGGTGTTCAGCCATTGAACAAATCTATGACAAGAAAGACTATTGTTAACGCTACAAGGGTCCCATCGGTTAGAACAAGAGGCCGATAAAGACAGAGAATCCAGTTCTTTATGGGTGGAGCTATCGGGAGTACGATCAAGGAATTGAGGGGGTCGATATGGACAGAGAGCAATTGGGGAGTGATGGCAAACCTCACGGCCAAGTAAGGAGGCGGAGAGGAGCAGCAGACCAATGTTAGCCTTAAGAATCTATTTATGCAGTAGAGATTGAAGTAGAAGCACAAGTAAGGAGATGCATTCCTATATGAGTTCTGCCTGCTTTAGCAAGCAAATCCAAGTCCAACAACAAGTAAACAAAAGATTCCCCAATACACTATGTATTCCTTATTTCCTTATATTTGGGATATAAGCAATACTGAAAACTACCAAAGTTCCCTTCATGGCTTCATGGAAATTACTACTACATAATGAGGCTTGGAACGACATGTGTGAAAGAGAACTACCAAACTTCCTCGTGAATATCCTTAGAACAGGTCTTGATGAAGCTACCGCCACTTTCTCGGGGTCGGTCATGCAAGCGTAAATTGTTATTGTTAGAAAAGCCCATGTAAAGGGGCCCATTATTGGCCCATTTTATTTATTTCTCTCTCCTTCTTCTTTAGTCCCACATCATGTATATGATTTATTCTTCTCTCTTCTCTCCTATATATTTGTATTCTCTCCTTGTATTTGGACACTTAACACAAATATACAAGCTTTGGGCTGATTTCTACAGTTATAATCAATGCCTACATGTATAAGCACTCTTCTGTGTGAGAGAGAACATGCAGTTGCATGTGTACCATTAACAAGCAGTACAACCAACTGTGAAACTAATTATAAAAATAAACACATATAAATGTTAAGCATATGGAAACGTTGGCTAATTATGAGAAGGCTAATATCAGACTGAACCTTGGATAGAGAGATGTTAAGTATTTCTGAACAAATAGTAGCCAGGCTTATGGTGTCTTTCGGAAGTTTTTTCTCACTGTTCTGATATTTCATATAATAGTATATGCTGGTGATATCAATGAAGGGTTCAACCTGCGCCACATATGCAAAGAATTATATTTGTCAAACACTATAGCCATAAGAAAGTACAGAGATATTCAAGATTACCATAAAGGTAAACATGAGATGTAGCTTCATAATTAGAATGTCAATATTGAAAGTCATGACAGTTTTTAAACTATGACAAAAATAAAGGGCTTCAAAGAAAAAAAATACCTTCCGCAGTACCAAAATGAGCTGAAATTTTGAAGATAGACAATGATAATGGCAATATGAGTTAAATATTTTGACGCTCTTTTACTAAGATGTTGTCATTATAAATAGATATGTTTGACAGAAGGTTAAAAGAGAGGGTAATAAAGTCTAATAAAATGTATGGACCTTTTATTCAAGGAAATATTACATGTCCCGTTCTTTTGAAAGAAACTTAGGTACATATAATTACCCACGAGATGTAAAATATATCTTCTTATTTTTACTCGCATTATTTCCAACATAAAGGTTTATATTCTTCTTCTTTCCTGCATTCATTTAGGAGATGAGAAGATGAGAAAACCAAACAAAGAACTGAATTCATTGCCTCTAAATGACAAAATAATAGTTCTTGAAAACAGAACTTAACACTAGAAATAAGTAACAGAAGGAAATCAAATCAATTTAAATTAACATAGCATTATTATATATGAGATAATTTCTAAATCAAATAGAATGGTTTTTAATATGCCGAGCCATATGTTATGGCTTCACAGTAAGGGTGGTGATGGGTGACTATAATTGCATGCATCTTTATTTCTCACATGGTACTCCTACATTTTATGTGCTATCATATTTACTCATTTATATTTCATGTGCTATCATATTTACTCACATATTGTGTAGCCCTAATATTTTGGAACTTCCCCTCTCACAAGCTTGTAGATTGCGGCCGACATGTCCGACATGTCGGCCGACATGTCATTTTTTGGGTGAAATCGCAACGATACCGCTGCAAATGGGATTTCTTGCGTTTTCCAGAATGGCGGCCGACATGTCGGACATGTCGGCCCGCAATGGCGGGTTATGGCGGCGATATATAACTTCTGGCGTTTTAAAAAAATTTTAGGTTATTATTTATATAATTATTTAATTATAAGTTTATAACTTAATTTTAATTATTAATTATATAATTAATTCATTATTAATTATATAATTATTAGGTATAAGTTATAAGTTTATAACTTATAACTTTATAAGTTATAAACTTATTCTCCTCCCCCGACTATCTTCCGCCTCGGCTTGCCCTAGTCTCTCTCTCGCGCGATTTCTTTCTCTCACGACTTCTTTCTCTCTCGCGATTTCTGACTCTCTGGTTCTTTGATTCGCCGGTGATTCTCGATTAGAAGTGTGGTCTGCTTGCTCTCTGGTTCTTTGATTCGCCGGTGATTCTCGACTCTTCGTCGGCTGTCTTTCGTCGGCCGTCTTTCTATCGGCACTGGTTCTGGACAGTTTTCCTCTCCTCTCCTCTTCTGTGGCTCGTCCCCTCAGCAGTCAGCACTGTGAGTTGTATATTTATTTTTAAGTTATAATTAGGGCTTAGTTTTCTCTTCATCCTCCTTCTTCCTTCTCGACTGGCTATTTGGTGCTTTTGGTTTTCCTTCTCGGCCGTTCTCCTTCTATATGCTGCAGTGTTGCATCTGCTTTTTCTTTAATTTTTGCATCAGAGATTCAGAGCACACGCAAGTGCATATAGGGCACTGTGGTGGAGACCAACCTAGGTCAGGATAATGAAAAAATGTTCGACGCCGCACCCGACGGATCTCTATCATCCCCGAATGTCGCATTGTGTTATTTGTAACTTTTGTAAAAAAAATTGTATTTTTGTGAAAATATTTGTATATATATATAAAGTTATAATATATATATATACATAAGTTTAAATTTTATAAAATATATATATATATATGTAAAGTTATATATATATATATAAGTTTTAATTTTATAAAAAATACATATATAGTTAGATATATGTACGGTCATATAGTTATAAAATATGTATTTATGCATTAGGGCATTGTTAACCGGTTCAGAAGCAGGGCCGCAAAAAAGGATCGAGTCCTGTTCATCTTCCCTGTCTCCCGATCCAGCACAGTCCGCCTCCGCAGATCGCGATTCCGCCATTTCCGGCCTGAAAACGAGCGGGATTCAAGCTCGATCACTCGCCGATGCCGCTCCTCGACGCCATCAGCGACCACGGCGGTTACAACCGCAGGCCACGACGCCCATTCCTGGCAGTTCAACTCCACGACCCGCTCTGCCATGGCCGTTCTGCCCACATCTGTCGAACCATGTGTACATATTTCTTTTTCTGTTTTCATGTTCGAACCCTATAAAAGGGGAGTATGTATGTTGTTATTTTGTTGTTGTTGAAGATTGAAATTGAAATTGCTGTGAAGGTGTTTCCCTTGAGGTTGCTGTGTGCTTCCTGTTAGAATTTAGGCGCGATTGAAGCTCCATGTGAGAGCTGTAGAGTAGGTTTTAGTTTCTCGGGTGCTGCTCTTGTGCCTTGCTTCCGTGAGAGGCGATGAAGATGGACATGATGAAGATTGCGGTGAATTTCAGTTGCTTCCTGTAGGTGTGATTTAGGTTTACTGTTGTGTTAACTTCCTGTAAGTGAAATTAGGAGTATTTGATGAAGGATTTGAGATTATCTGTGTTTGTTTCCCGTAAGAGGATTTGAAGATGATGAACTGTAGTTGGATTAGGGTAATTGCGCTTTAGATTTCCTGTTAGGAGTTAGAGAATTGAATGTTGAGCAGAGGTGTGCTGCTGTTTTCGGTCAGTAGAGATGATGAAGATTTAGGTTGAAGTTACTGTTTAATCATTTTTCCATAGTGAAGAACAAGTTGCTGTTTAGGGTTGCTTGCTTCCTGAGAGTTCTGTAAAATGAGTTATTGATGGTGGGTTCCTTGTTGCCATGAGAATTTCAACTGAGTGTACAGTTGCTTGGTGAGATTAGAGTAGTTAAGAGTGCTTTGAGATTTCGTGGATCCACCTTGAATCCTTGAGGTTACGTGGAATCACCTTGAGTGTGAGAGCGAGTGAATTTAGGTTTGTTTAGTTTGTGGCCTCCTTACTTTGAGTGATTTCGTGGAACCACCTCGTGTAAGGGAGCGATTAATTCCTTGGTGCCCGTGTGCGATAGCGGCCGACCTTGGAGCGAAGAACGAAGGTGACGAGGAGTTTCTCGCGTGATCGCCATCGACTTCGGAATACGGAAGACGCCTCTTCCGTGGGTAATTGTTTCTTTCTCCTTTCTTTGTGTGTGTCTAAGTTTTCTCCTTAGGATATTTAGACTCATTGTTGGGTTTTCGCCCCCGAATTTCGTCAGCAAACGCTACGTCGAAAACTCCAAACGGAAACGTATTGGGAGTTCACGATTTCCGTTTTGCTACGACAAGGGGAACGGAACGAAAGTTGCAAACTTCCTTCCCCGGATCTAAAATTGAACCTTATTTAAGAAAATCCATTTGAAATGAAGAAGTAATTTTGTGTTTTCATAAAATTCCAAGTTGCGAAAATTCTTATGTGTTGCGCCCGCTCTAAAATTTGCAAAATTAACTTAATCATCGCATGCATTTAGGGTTTCCTAGAAAAAGCCGACAGCCGCGTAAACCCTACGCGTCGTCCTGCATCAAATTGGTATCAGAGGGAGGTTCCGAAATTTTTCCAAATTTTGGGATCCGCCCTGCGTAGAATAGGAACCCACAAATCATTTAAAAAAAAATTTCAAAAAAAAAAAATTGATTTTTTTTAGCATTATCTGTGCATTTGACTTGTGTTTGCATGCATCAGCGTAGTGATAAAATGCGTCGAGTTGAGCTTTATCAACCGAGTCGTGGGAACGAAGGGAATGAACCACCCCCATGGTTTTTACCATTCGCCCACCAAATGACAGTATTAACTGAGAGTACCTGCCAGATGCGTGAAAGGTTAGAAAATCTTAGAGGTAGGGTGAATAGTTTAGAAAGACCCCCTCGAGCGTCAATGCCGCCTCAAATTCGAGATGAGCATTTTGTCCGTGCACATTACGAGATTTCTCATCACTATGTGGAAAGGTCTACATTTAGGAGGAATCCACTATATGAGGATCACGACTACACCTACCCTACCTCATATAGAGATCCATCAAGGAGATCTTCACGATACTTCGATGATTATACTCGAGCACCATATACTACTTCCCGAGATCGTGTTGACCCATCAACACGTTCGCATTATGTTAGGGACGATCAGTACGATGACTATCGTCGATTTTACCCTCGTACTCGAGTGGATCATATTGGTTCTTCGACACCATACTATGAGGGTAGAGTTCAGTATGACGCTCGTTACCGATACTACACGTCACCCTTATATGAGGAATCTGAGTCTGTACATGTGCGACCACCATCACCCGTTCGTAGGACTCACGGTTATCCACGAGCACGTCATGATTATGTTGGGGACACTCATTATGATTACCCTCGAACTATTTATAGAGGTCACTATCGTCAAGAGTACATCACACCTAGTGATCCTCCTAGTGTTCTGAAGACGAACATGATGATAGACGTTAAGGTCAGAAAGAGCATTCCACTGCCCGCACCAGGGAGACGTCACTCACTCTATCTGATGTTCTTATACAGGATGTGTGGAGTCAAACCCCATGTGAGTCTGCTCCACTGAGTGACCCCGTCTTTGATTCGATATCTGCTAGCTCTCTTTTGAGTGTAGATTCCTTGCACACTTCACCCAGTGACGCACCGCGTCACATCACTACACCCGATGTCACATCGAGTCCCATCACCACACCTGATGTTGCACCGAGTGACATTACGTTAGAGAGCCGAGAGCTTAGCAGTGATATCGAGGTAGCCACCCCTACCCTATTTGAGAGTATGACCCCTTCTGATGGTTCATTTCTGGAGGACCATCACTCTACTGATGGGTCATTTGACGACCCTCCTCTTGAGCTTCCAGACGAGCCACCTCGTCCTTATATGGATGCATTTTATCTGGATAGTACACTTGCGGATTTTAAGACATGGATATCTGCTCCATTGTCTCACTTGATGTTGATAGTGCTTAGGCATAGCCATCTGGAGACTCGCACTCTAGATGAGTTATGGGACATACCACTTACTGATGACCATCGTCTTCGCGATGAGTTTTCATATGTCCCACCCGGTGAGCCTCCTGATGTCTCACTCTTCCTTAGCACATTTATTACGGTTGTCACACTTCGTGCACATTTATCTGAGAGCACTCCATCTATTGTTGGAGCCTACGTTTGCACGCGTCGCATTTGCGACGAATTTTATTATACCCCTCCTGGTGAACCCCCAGATGAAAAGCTTATGGGTTCACCGCACATTTGGGATGTTTCCATCTTTAGCGACACAGTCGAGTTTGAGGGTGCACTCACTGATTCGTTGATGTTATATCTTGTCACCCGCACTTTCAGAGACAGTTCACACACTATGTTGACACATTTGATCACTGATGTCTCTGATTTGCACTGGAGTGTTCATCGCCCCCGCGATGAATTCTTTTATGATCCACCCTCTGAGCCCCCTGATCATGTACCTCTTTCAGAAGTTGCTTTGGGTATTTAAAACCATCGGTTTGTGGTCATCGTTGTGATAGTAGTTCATTTATTGCATTTGCATGATTTGCATAAAAAATATTTTTGAGCGGAAAATTGCATATTGTTTATGATTTTTTTTATGCAACTCAATTTAAAAAAAGAGCATAAAAGAGCTACTAATTTTAAAATGAATGACTTGATTATGGTTCGGCTAGATCCGGAACGGTTACCTTCTGGTACCGTAAAGAAGCTAGCTACTCTAGGACTGGACCCTTTTGATAGTAAATCGGATTGGGCAAACGCGTATGAACTTGAGATGCCTTCCGTTTGGGGAGTAAATCCTGTTTTTAACGTAGCCAATCTGACTTAATTCTACGATTACTCGCATGAGTCTTTAGAATCTCCATTGCCTTCTCCTCCATTTGTTTCTTCTGGGTTGGTGAGTGAGAGTGAGGAGCCACATTCAGGACACCCTGATTTTCATTCCGCTACTGACACTTCTACCGTAGTTCTTCTATTTTCACTGCTAGTTTCAGGTTGAGCATGGACACCAGGAGATTATTTTATTCAGTTCCCGAGCACATATTGGACAGTGCCCACTACTGAGTTTGTTTTCAGAGATCTTTGGTTCGTTGACATGGATGTTGATCTTTTCCGGTACTACCACTCGGACCACTCACCAGAGATGAGTGATTTCGAGAGGGGGAGAGTTGGTGGAGACCAACCTAGGTCAGGATAATGAAAAAATGTTCGACGCCGCACCCGACGGGATCTCTATCATCCCCGAATGTCGCATTGTGTTATTTGTAACTTTTGTAAAAAAAATTGTATTTTTGTGAAAATATTTGTATATATATATAAAGTTATAAATATATATATATACATAAGTTTAAATTTTATAAAATATATATATATATATGTAAAGTTATATATATATATATATAAGTTTTAATTTTATAAAAAATACATATATAGTTAGATATATGTACGGTCATATAGTTATAAATATGTATTTATGCATTAGGGCATTGTTAACCGGTTCAGAAGCAGGGCCGCAAAAAAGGATCGAGTCCTGTTCATCTTCCCTGTCTCCCGATCCAGCACAGTCCGCCTCCGCAGATCGCGATTCCGCCATTTCCGGCCTGAAAATGAGCGGGATTCAAGCTCGATCACTCGCCGATGCCGCTCCTCGACGCCATCAGCGACCACGGCGGTTACAACCGCAGGCCACGACGCCCATTCCTGGCAGTTCAACTCCACGACCCGCTCTGCCATGGCCGTTCTGCCCACATCTGTCGAACCATGTGTACATATTTCTTTTTCTGTTTTCATGTTCGAACCCTATAAAAGGGGAGTATGTATGTTGTTATTTTGTTGTTGTTGAAGATTGAAATTGAAATTGCTGTGAAGGTGTTTCCCTTGAGGTTGCTGTGTGCTTCCTGTTAGAATTTAGGCGCGATTGAAGCTCCATGTGAGAGCTGTAGAGTAGGTTTTAGTTTCTCGGGGTGCTGCTCTTGTGCCTTGCTTTCCGTGAGAGGCGATGAAGATGGACATGATGAAGATTGCGGTGAATTTCAGTTGCTTCCTGTAGGTGTGATTTAGGTTTACTGTTGTGTTAACTTCCTGTAAGTGAAATTAGGAGTATTTGATGAAGGATTTGAGATTATCTGTGTTTGTTTCCCGTAAGAGGATTTGAAGATGATGAACTGTAGTTGGATTAGGGTAATTGCGCTTTAGATTTCCTGTTAGGAGTTAGAGAATTGAATGTTGAGCAGAGGTGTGCTGCTGTTTTCGGTCAGTAGAGATGATGAAGATTTAGGTTGAAGTTACTGTTTAATCATTTTTTCCATAGTGAAGGAACAAGTTGCTGTTTAGGGTTGCTTGCTTCCTGAGAGTTCTGTAAAATGAGTTATTGATGGTGGGTTCCTTGTTGCCATGAGAATTTCAACTGAGTGTACAGTTGCTTGGTGAGATTAGAGTAGTTAAGAGTGCTTTGAGATTTCGTGGATCCACCTTGAATCCTTGAGGTTACGTGGAATCACCTTGAGTGTGAGAGCGAGTGAATTTAGGTTTGTTTAGATTGTGGCCTCCTTACTTTGAGTGATTTCGTGGAACCACCTCGTGTAAGGGAGCGATTAATTCCTTGGTGCCCGTGTGCGATAGCGGCCGACCTTGGAGCGAAGAACGAAGGTGACGAGGAGTTTCTGCGTGATCGCCATCGACTTCGAAATACGGAAGACATCTCTTCCGTGGGTAATTGTTTCTTTCTCCTTTCTTTGTGTGTGTCTAAGTTTTCTCCTTAGGATATTTAGACTCATTGTTGGGTTTTCGCCCGAATTTCGTCAGCAAACGCTACGTCGAAAACTCCAAACGGAAACGTATTGGGAGTTCACGATTTCCGTTTTGCTACGACAAGGGGAACGGAACGAAAGTTGCAAACTTCCTTCCCCGGATCTAAAATTGAACCTTATTTAAGAAAATCCATTTTGAAATGAAGAAGTAATTTTGTGTTTTCATAAAATTCCAAGTTGCGAAAATTCTTATGTGTTGCGCCCGCTCTAAAATTTGCAAAATTAACTTAATCATCGCATGCATTTAGGGTTTCCTAGAAAAAAGCCGACAGCCGCGTAAACCCTACGCGTCGTCCTGCATCACACTGGTTCTGGACAGTTTTCCTCTCCTCTTCTGTGGCATTTTTAGTTCAAATTGCATTTTTAGTAGATGTGAGTAATAACTAATAACAACAAAAAGATGTATGGTTTGCAAGCACATTATGTTTAATCACTTAAGATAAATTGCATGAATTAATTTAACAGAGTGTGCTGAGATCGTTACCAATAGTTATTTCCCGGAACTGAAAGGTGTAATTTGGAGCTGTGGGTTTCAGCTAGAAGGGGAAATAACTGTGGTGGGCTCGCACAACACAGGGGAAAAGGAGATGGCTTTGTTGAACAATGTGACAAAAGGGTTTAGGTTGGTATTGGGAGAAATGGGCTCGGTACTTGGTGGTTCTGAAATGTGGAGAGGAGACTCAAGCAAACATGGAGGTGTGAACTTAGTGTCACATCACCGTCAGAATTACTGAGAAAGGACTAGCAAATTATGATATGCATCTGTCTTATGAGTTATGACAACTGGAATTATGGAATTGTTGTGTGGTAAATTCTTATGAGAGTTGGTTGGCATTGTGACAGTGGTAAATTCTTATGAGAGTTGGCTGGTATTGTGGCATTGTGACATTGTGGTATTGTGGCTATGAAAAAATCCTTATGGCAGTCGATTGGCATTATGGAAATGTGACATTGTGGCATTTTGGAAATGTGGTTGTATCTATTCATAATCCTCTCTTTCTTTCTATTTCTCTATATTTGTCTCTTCCCTTATCCTCAATGATTCTATATTTGCGGCATTGTGGCAACATATGATGTGAAAAAAAAATTATTCAGCTATGTTTTCAGACTGATCAATGAACATTGATTAATGATGACATCAATATGACAATATTGTGGGCATCTAGATATGAAATATCACTGATGTTGCATTTTTTAAATTTTTTATAATTCTTTTTTTGTAGAATGAATTCATCAGAAGGTTCTAGCAAGGTTCCCAGTACTTCCTCTGTAGTAGGTCGAGATCCTTGTTGGGCATTTGGGGAGAAGGTGACTCCAAATGATACAAATAGAATACGATGCATATATTGCAAACAAATTGTGAATGGTGGAATTACTCGCTTGAAGCATCACTTAGGGGGGATAAGGGGCAACGTTAAGGCTTGCCCGACGGTACCAGCTGATGTTAAAGAAAAGGTGGAGGGATATTTACACACTGCGCAGGCAACCAAAAAATTTAAGACTGAAAGGTTGCAAACAGCTTTGGAAGAGGTAGTTGTTGGAGGTAATGACATAGAAGAAGTTACACAAAGGAGCCTTTATGCAAGCGTAGGTACTAAAGGGCCTATGGATCAATTTGTTCAATCTCAAAGCACTGAGACGAGCAAAATGGTGCAAACCACAATTGATAGCAAGTACAAGAAAAAAGCTAGAGATGATGCGTGCTTGTATATTGCTAGGTGGGCATACGAGACAGGAATTCCTTTCAATGCCGTGTATGCTACATCCTTCCAACAGGCGTTGCATGCAGTAGGGCTATGTGGACCAGGATGAAGGGTCCAACCCCATATGAGATGAGAGAGAAATTCTTAAAGATGGAGGTACAACGGACGAAGGAGATGCTAACAACATTCACTCAAACCTGTAGGGTGCATGGCTGTAGTATTCTTACGGATGCATGGACAGATAGAAAAGGAGAAGCATCATGAACATAGTGGTGCACACTATTGCTGGGGTGGCATTTTGGCTATCCAAAAATGTATCGTCATCCACACATGATGGAAAATTTATTTATGATTTTGTGGATGAGTCGATTGCCAGCCCGGATGGCCCAAAAGAAGAAAATATTATACAAGTTGTGACAGATAATGCATCCAATAACATGGCGGCATCAAGGTTGATGGCTTTGAAGAGGCCAAGGCTCTTTTGGACTTCATGTGCTACACACACTATCAATTTGTTTCTCCAGGATATTGCTAGATTAAAGCAAATAAAAAATGCTATTGCACTTGGACGTCAATTATCAGTGTTTATATATGCTCATACTATCTCCCTTGACATGTTCAGAGAGACTACAAAAGACTTGGAGTCACATGATCTTGTGCGCCCTGGAGTGACCAGATTCGCCACAACATTTCTTTCGTTACAGAGCATCCATGAGAAGAAGAGACAGTTGCGGGAGATGTTTACATCAGCAAGGTGGGATGCTACCAAATTATCTGGCAGTGATGCAGGAAAACAGGTATTTTAGTAGTTTTTTTTTCAAATATTATTTCTATGATTAATCTGTTTGTACTTTGTAATGTACTAATGTTATCTTGATTCTTGAATTGTAGGCTACAACTACAGTTTTGGTGGTACTTTTTGGGTGAATGTTGAGCTTGCCCTTCTTATATTTTCCCCATTGGTGAAAGTTCTTAGAAGAGCTGATGGAGACACACCTTCAATGGGATGGTTGTATGGTGAAATGAAGAAGGCTAGAGAGGAGATTGCTGCTACTCTTGCTTTTAAGGAGAGTAAATATCTTCCTATATGGAAGTTGATAGATAGAAGAGTGGAGACTAAGATGAGCAGTTCATTACATCTAACAGGATATTTTCTGAATCCCTTCTTCTACTACCCAAATAGGGAAGAGATAGATGGAGACCCAAAGTTTATGGGTGGGTTTATTGAATGCCTCACTAGAATGTACTCTCATGATCCTTCTATGCAAGATGCTATTACTGCTGAGTTGAAGTTTATCAGCTAGAGCAAGGATTATTTGGCCAGGACATAGCAAAGAGGCAAAAAGAACTATCAGGGTTCAATCCAGGTATATTATGATATTATCTTTCTTTATTTTTCACCAAATAATGATGTTTTACTTTTAAATTGACTAGTAAAATAATTTGTTATTTTTCTATAAGCTCATTGGTGGAAGTTCTATGGAATTCAAACTCCAAATTTGAGAACTATGGCCATGAGAATCTTAAATTTGACAACTAGTTCCTCCGGTTGTGAAAGGAGTTGGAGCACTTTTGAGATGGTAATTTACTTACAAGTATAAGTTTTAAGATGATATTTCAAAAATATCTTAAAATGATAACAATTTTTAATGTTTATGTTTATTATATTTAGATTCATTCCAAGAAAAGGAATAGACTAGAAAGCCAAAGATTGAATGATCTTGTATTTGTGAAATTCAATTCAAAGTTAAAGTCTAAATATTCTGATCCATCTCGAGACCCATTGTCTGCAAAGAGTATTGATGAAGGAAAGGTTGCTGAGTGGTTAATGGGTCCTGCTGATGATGTTGTAGATGATGATGATGATAATGAAGTGTTTCCTGGAGAAGGGTTGACTTGGTCTCAGATTGGGGACATTGTAGATGCTGATGTGGGTTCTGCTTCTAGGAGAAGTGCAAGGCCGGCTTTAAAGCAGGTATATATGGCAAAATCAAAAGGAAAACGGCCTATGCCGGAGAGGGATGAGGATGAGAGTTCTGAGGAGGACATTGATGATGCATTGATGATTTACACTTCCGAGGATTATCCAACAGATCAAGAAACTTGATATTACTTAGGTGAGTTTTATTAAGTTAATTTTTTTTGTCATGTTTTAATCTTTAATATAGTTTAGTCTTACTCATATGTTCATTGATTGCAGGAAAACAATATATAGATTTATATTAGAGTAGGAGATTTTGTGGAGCAGTGCACTCACATTTTGGGAATAAGGTACAATTATATTTTTAGTTTAATATGATTTTGTGATGTTGTATTACATGAAAGAAAGTATGCAATATTGTTTTTTTATTAGAAATTGATTAGATGATTGTTAATAGTTTAACTTTCTTATATGAATTTTAGTTTACACTTGATTAGATAAAATAATTACAATTTAATTAATAAATTAAAAAATTATGGAATATACATATATATATATATAATTATAATATTATAATCCGACATTTTAAAAATGTCCCCGATATATCCCCCGCAATCCGACATCCGACATAAAAAACCCAAACCGACATGAGTCCGACATCCGACATATGTAACCTTGCCCTCTCATGACACAAGTGAGCAAGGAGAGTATTGTATGTAAGCAAGAATTATTCCTCTCCTTACTCTCTTAGTTCTCTCATCTTCTCCTCCTCCTTAGATTGGGGTTAGGACTGAGTAAGGATCCCCTCTCCTCCCCACCCCCTCCTAATTTCTTCACACTCAATAGTGTCATGAGGTGAAGCTCCTCCCTCATCGTATCTCGTAGGTTGAGCTCGGCTCCCTTTGGGGGACTCCCTTGTATCTCCGCCACCATCGTCACCACCGACCACCATTCCAGCAAGTTCTAACCTTATTACAGAAAGCTCATTACAACTTGGTATCATAGTCACTTCCACCCACAACCGCCAGAGACCTCTCCTCCACTCGATCCCACACCAAAACCCTTTAGTCGACGCCCACAGGATCGAGAGCCAACGGTGTAACCCATTGGGCTGTTCGACGGCCCAATCGATCAATTGCATGTCATGTTTAGCACAGATGACACTGATCGTACGTAGGAACCCCTGTCTCGACTTGCATGCGATCGGGATCACTCCCAGCAAGCAGACCGACCACTTCCGCAAAGCAGAGGGCTCCTCCTGATGCAAACTTGTGCTTAACTCGTCGAAGTCGTTCCCTCCCAGCGCTTAGCACTTCTAGTGCACGACTCTGCTCTCCCTTCCCGCTCCCAAGACTTCTTCCATGCCTCCTGATGCCGCCTAAAATTCTATCCTAGCCCATCAATCAACCCACACATACCTTCGACGGGCTCCCCATCAGTCTTACGATGCTTCCCCGATGATTCTTCTGCCACCTGAGTGTCAAGCACTCTATATAAGGTTGTTCAGCTCTCGACCTCCGCTCCTGACACCTCCGGGAAGCACCCAAGAGTGCCTAGCAATCATGGGCAAAGGCGGTCTTACCCTACCTCAGGTCATGGAGTCAATTCAAAAGATGATAGTTGACCAAGTAGCCCAGGCCAGCTAGCAACAAGTCACAAATGTTAAGGCATTCGAGACCCTGATTGACTGCATTGATGGCATGTGTTTTTCCAGCCCAGTTGCCAGTTGGTGCACAAAAATGAGATAACTCCAATTAGAGTGGACCACATTACGTCGTGCACTCTGAACCCCACAAAAGTGGGTCCAAGGGAGACAGTGCCCCGCAATATGTGAAGCAGAATTTTCCATTTTTTGATGGCAAGAGAGACCCCTAGTCTTGCTCACACGATGTGAGCACTTCTACGCCAACTAGCTCACGCACTAGAGGATTGCTTAGGGATGACATCATTCCATCCCACGGGATCGATACAGATATGGTACGTCTAACTTGCACGAGAAACACCCAATCTGACTTGGGTGGCTTTCAAACAATCCTACAATCTGCATTTCGGACCACCACACTGCGAAAATCCGTTAGGCGACCTCGCCAATGTCAAACAAACGAGGCTTCATGGATGATCACTTGAAGAGCTTTCAAACACTACTGACCCATGTCCCTTCTGTAATGCCAGATCATCAGGTACCCATATCCATTACAAGCTTGCGTGATAGGTTACATCTGGATAAAGAATTCGAAGCCTAGCGAGACCTCAACATTATCATGATCCTGACACATAATTTTGGAAAGTGTCTACTCGTGGAAAACCAGCATGCCATCAATCACGGTGAGAACAAAGGCAATCGTTGGGACTTGGGAGGACACCCCTTATTACCACCCTAGTAGCTTCTCAACCGCAATCAGGGGCAAGTATCCCAGGGGCACCGCGGTCATCAAGCGTCTATAATGAGCAGAACTAGCAAAACAGTGCGCCCAAGGGCTATGTTTCAATTGCAACGAGTCATATATTGGAACACGTGTGAACGTCTATTTTGGCTAGAATTTGACGACCCACTGGAGACAACAAGGATGCAAGGATGGCTGGAGACTCGAACCCCCTCCCCACTCAAGCTTGCAGACAAGTATTATCTGCAAAGGGCGGTGTTTTGGAATCGTTCCCTCTCATTATATAAGTGAGCGAGGAGGATATTGTATGCAAGCAAGAATTATTTCTCTTCTTAGTCTCTTAGTTTTTTCCTCTTCTCCTCCTCATTAGATTAGGGTTAAGGTTAAGTAAGGCTTCCCTCTGCTCTCTTACTCCCCCTCTCCCAATTCCCACTTTGGGGGATCGTGAGGATGAACCAGATTCCCTCGTCACATCCCATAAGTTGAACTCGATCACTTGGATTACTTCCTTGTATCTCCTCTATCCTCGCCGCCACTGGCCACCTCTCTAGTGAATTCCACTCCATTAAGAGAAGCTTGTAACACCCACCTTGGTTGTGCATACATATGTTCATGATCTTCTTTCTCATGTGAAGGTATCAAGTGGGGAGGTGTCTATTGGTAACTTAATTCCATCATGGAATTAGAGAGAGAGAGAAAAAAAAAATTGTCAATAGAAGGAAAAAATTTCTAACAACCAAACTAAATCTTCAGTGATATACAAAAATGCTTCAACATCCTTGACCAATAAATTTGACTAACCTTCATATTCAATAAGTAAAAGATATTAGATGGTTGTGGGACATAAGAAGACTCGTATTCCTAACATCCTCCCTTTGATGGGAAAAGTCTTATGATCAAAAATTATTTCCTTGTTTCATTTATGTTCAACAAATCCGTCTCACAATAACACTAGCCTATACAATTACTATCATAAAATCTTAAAAATATGGTAACAAGAAAAGATTTATCAAAAAGGCTTCTAGATAATTTAAATGTTTAATTCACATTTTACTGTTTTGATCTGCGACATGAATTTGGATATCAGGTATATAAACTTAATGTAGGTACTATAATACACACACACTATCACAAATGTATTTAATTATCTTGTAAGGTGTGCCTAGCCATTTATAAAAAGCCTTTTTTCTATCTAAGTCCTGGGCGGTCTGGACACACCCTCTGATTGCTCGTTTGTACTGTTCAAACCACGTGTAAAAATGCATTTGATGTGTCAAAATGACATTGGTCCCGGACCAAATGGGAGATGAACAAAAAAATTATCCTATACAAGGGAAGGCTTGGATATCAATTCAGCATTAGAGTCGCCCAGTGTTGGGCGAGGGAACCAAGACTCAATTATATTTTCCAGCATGTCTCTCGAGATTTTGAGTATTTATTCATTTTTTTCTCGAGTGCCCATTTCTTCACGTTCATAAAAATTGGCCCAACACATCAGATCATCTCATCATTTCCTTTATCTATAGGAATTCCAACTAGCGCCACCACCCCCTTCATCGTGATGAACAACACTTGGCGTCAGATTGCCCCAAACGAGATGGTCACCATATGCATGTGCATCTGCTCGTTCTGCCATGAGCTTTGGATCACCATTGCAACCAGCACACCACATCCTCCAACAACTCGGCAACCCTGACCACGGTAAACTCAACCTTCTCCCACCCACCAAAATAGTCATCTGTCACATCAGGGCACTTGCATGATAATCTTCATCAACATTCAACCAATCTCGATTCTACTTCACCACTGTAATCTCCTCGATCCTTGTCACCCCTTACTCTAAGCTCTACAGCCCCACAAACAAGACTTTCTGGGAGATCACCCTTTGAACCCCAATCCCAACATCGGCTGCATTGTCCATGGTTGTTGAATCAACCTCCATTTCCAACGGTCCTTGTCCTCACCATACACGGCCTTGTCATATCCCACAATACCAACCATCAATTGAATCCTAACACGGTTTCGCAACATCACTGGCCTTCCCACACATCCCAATTTTTCCCGACCATAGCACACCCTCCCATATTTTATTCCACCTGCACAGACATGCCAATAGACCCCTCCGAACATCTCAAGAAGCCATTCACTATCCACGCTTCCTTTCATCACTGTCGTTACCTTTACGACAAATATCACAGGAAGTCGCGACAAATCCTGCTTCACCCCGCGCAATAAGTTGTGTCGCTAGTTCCCACACTTTCTAAAGCAAAACATTTATTTCTCCACCCGTCAAGCCCCACAAAAAGTATACCATGCAACCTACCATCTGGCATAAAATTCTGTCCAAAATCCAAGTCCATCTCAAATATGCTAACAGACAAAGACCCTCAACACATGACAAATACCCCAACCCAATCAATTTAAAACAACTTTCTCAATTTACATCTAGTTAAATACACCCCCTCCACATTTAAATTCCATCCAAACATCCATTAAGCTCAATAGACGCTCGACCACCAAAGTTTGACCACCTACTTCATCTAGAAATAACATGTAACATCTAATGGTTCTAATAAGCTTAAATTATGTTTATAAAGGAAGCATTACATTAATGTATTATCCATGAGCACATAAAGAGTCTTCTAAATGCTCTTCCTCCTTTCATAATCATCCCACTTGGCATCGCTCCCACGCATGATTTTTTGGGCTTGATGACATCATCTGAATCTAAATGCTCCTTGGGATAGCAACTTGAGGAGAGTTGATAGTCCGGATTCTTATCCTTAAACTTGGTTCTACATTGACTCCAAGCTTGGCAGCAGACTTGAGGTCATCGACTTTTGCCGAACATCATGCAGAAATTTCTGGTTGTCATCGTGGTAGCGTAGAAGTTGTTGGGCGTCAAACCATATCTTTTGTCGACAATGTTATGCTTTAGTTTGGCACTTGCTCGAAAGTGTTGAGGGCCCGTTGAAATTCTAGCACCCCGAATCTTGAACCCAAGTCGAATGAAATGATTATTTCCCAGGCATAATCACAAGGGAATTTTTGCTGGAAAATTGCTGATTTGGAGCAGAAACATTGGAGGGATTGTGGAGCGTTCCGTTGGCATCTATAGAGCGTCCTCAATTTGTTCATTGTTGGATGGCAGGAGTTAAGCTTTTGGCTGACGATGGCGAGTCTCCAGAGCAACTGATTGAGGGGATGAAGAAGCAGTCTAGTGTATTTCCTCCATTGTTGTGATCATGTAGCACAATTTTTCCATCGTCCTTTATTGCTTCTAATAAATTTTCTGCTTCGCTTCTTCAAATTCTCATCGTAGCACTTAATATTTCATTTCTTCCATCTCCATTGTGGTGGCGCACGGAGAAATGAGGTTTTAATACCACTGATACGATCTTAATTGGATCACATGCAAAAGGGAAGGATTTTCTAATGCACTAGCCTGAACGGAAATCAGGCAGAGTCTCCAATGGAGAGGTTCGAAGAATTCGCAGTAAACATGGAGAGGAGGAAGTGTGATTCACGCCCAAAATTTCACATTTTTCATACATCTTTTAGTTACAACAATAGAGCATATATACTCTGTTTTAGGTACACAAAATAGCGGTTAAAAACATGATGCCCACATCCCAATAATTGGAAAAAAGGTAAAATAACTGATACAACAACTACTTCGGCACAAACGGTAATGGCAGTAAGACGCGAATTTAAAAGGGTGTTGTTACTAGCAAACTTATTTCCGTTTTTAGCAAACCATTACTACCAGCAAACCACAAAATCCAAAAATGACTATTTGAAAACCAATTTGTTACTAGCAAATCACCAAAAAAATTTAAAAATATATTCTCTGCTCTTTCTCCATCCTCCATTGCTTCTCGAGTGGAAGACACCCTTATGGGATCTCAAACCCTTCTATGCTTTAGAAGGGAGCATAAGTCGACAACCTGGCTTAGAGCTAAAGCAAACTCAGATCAAGCAATGGAGGCAGTCAAGAAGGTTGGCATCCATGGAGACGTGGATGACTACTATAGGTTTGAAACTAAAGCGACGAAACCTTCAAGAAATGGAGAAAGGTGGCAACACACGACGACAACTCAAAGGTCGCCAACAATGTGTGATTTGGATAAATGCACACGTGGCTGAAGCTAGGATCCATGGCGGTAGCAGGATGATGGAGCAGCCACCATCACCAGTTCTTGGGCTTCTGTTGAGAGGAAGTTGAATCCTCAAAAATAATGTTGCTAGATCTGGACCAAGCAAAGAGTAGATTCACGCTAGGTCTTTGGACGAATCAAAATTTTTGATGAGGTTTGCTAAAAGAAAAAAAAGGACTTCAAATAAATGACTAAAAAGTGTATTTTTAGGTTTGCTAAAAATCATTATGGGTTTGCTAATAACATCATCCTTTAAAAAATATTGAAAAAGGTACCGAACTTTGCAAGTGGAAGGCCGACGTCAACAACAATCTTTTTAATGTGGAGGATGATCCCAGCATTCTCTCCATCCCGCTTCCCAGCCTTCTCTCATGTCTCCCAAACTTGATAGCCTTCTCTGGCACTATTCGGCCAATGTTACCAACTTAGTTTGCAGACCCATAGCATTAAGGTCCTCGATGGCGCGTCTTCCTCATCGGTGCCTCAATCGTGGTCTTTCATCTGGGTTGTCAAAGTCCTCAATAAGGTTAAAACCTTTGCTTGGAGGTTGAACCTGAACCTCCTCCCTACGGCCGTCAATATTGGTAGGCATCATTGTATTTCTCCTCATCGTGACCGCTTTGCGGGGAGACTTACAAGGACACCTTTCATGTCTTCATTCTACGCCCTATTGTTACTTAGATATGGTCTCTTTGTCCTCCCTTGGCTCCATATCTCACGCACTGGTATCTCCCCTGAAGATTGGATTAGATCGGTTTACTATGAATTCAACAATTCCCAATTCCATCTTTTTATCACTACATGTTGGGCGATTTGGTGGTGGTGTAATCAGAAGCTCTAGGATGGCCTCTATCAAGACCCATACACCAAAATATCCTTTGTCCGCTCCTACCTCCACTCATCCCACCATGCGTCCAGTGACACCCAGAGAACCACCTCCACGAACGTCACTCACGCTGTTATTTGAAGGCCACCCCCATCGAGCTGGATCTAGATAAACTTCGACGGGGTTGTTCGCCTTTCTACCTATTGCATTGAAACTGATGTCATTTGCAAGGATCATTGGGGAACCTGTCTCGCATGCGCACGAATAATTTTGAAACATTTATACAGCCCGGAGGTTGCTGGAAAAAAATATCAACAGTTTTTTCAATATTACATACAAACTTTGGCACTAACCCCCTCAAAATAAAAGTTGCACATTCAAAAGCACGGAAATTTCAAGCGTAAGTGGTCAATAACAGCTAGAAGGAGTTTGAGCAAACAAAAAGATGAACGAGAAGAGGCAAGAGCAACAGATTACCTCGTCAAACCCAAGAAAGCAACCCTGGGAGGAGAAGGTGGATGATAGATAAACAAGATCTTGTTTAAACCTGAATCCCAATTTAAGCACGGAGGGAGAGACGAACATCTCCCTAAGAAGCTCCCAAACAGTTGAAAGAGGTAACGAAACCAGGTCTACAAGGAACACCGGACAACTTCCTACTACGGAGCATTCCAAATCGGAATCCTCGCAGTAGAGCCTGCAGGCGATTTGAAGGAGGGTGACAGTAGGAAAAGACGGAACAACCGCCGCCTTCATCGGAGCTATCGGCTACCTGGCGCGATCTGATGGGCTTCCACTCGGCATCGAGCGCGACGACGGAGGAATGGCGGAGCGCTGACCTGAGACGGGAGAACTCCGGTGAGTCTGGCGAAGTCACAATGAAGATTTCAGGTAGCCGCCGGGGGTCGGTTTTATTAGCTCCATTGAGTGCCAGTAGTAGAACGGAAAATTTCTCCGGACAATCGACGCCGGCGACGTAGTTGGAGTCTTTGCTGCCGACTGTGGGAGGAGATGATCAGCCGTATAGATTATTTGTTACAAGCATTCATTATTAGCTATTCTAATAAATTGAAACCTTCTAGCGGGCAATGTGCACTTTAGGCTTAACTTACATGCTTTTAATTTTTTTTCATCTTTACCGTATAAATAAATACTTTTGAGATCATACCTTGTAATCCTAGCATACCATTCAATTAATTTTGGACCCTTCCAATCTAGTTAGATCATAATCATTCTATCCCTGACATACCATCTCATCAATCAGGATCGTCCATCTAGATTTTCATAGGTCTCCTACATTTAGGATAATAGAAAGTCTTAAACCTATAATTTTTGTAAGACAACTACTACTCTACAATGTAAAATTAACATTTTACCCTTTAGATTCGGAAAAAAAATCTCATAAAAATTTCAATGAGGCCCCCGGGTAAACCCGCCCGATTAGGCACTGTTGGCTCTTCATAACCCATGCCCTGGTTAACTAATGTTGTGGGACAAAACTTAGAAAGATTGAATAAAATAAATTAAAATATGAGGCTATGGGATTTGAATCGTCGACCAGTTGTGGTCAAAAAGCCTGATCGGGTCCGGGCTTTTCACCAACCAGGCTCGGCCCAGGCCCATTTTGAACCGGGCCAGGAAGGGCCTGGACGGTCTCGGGCTCCCTCTCAAAGGAGGAGCCCGGTTAGGCCCTCCAGGCCGGGCCGGCCTGAATACAAAAGGCATAGGCCGGATTAAAATCCTGCCTGGCGGGATTTCTGCTTAGCCCAGTGTCGGGCTCAGGCTAGCCCGGCGCTCGAGCTTTGCCCAGCTCGGCCCGGGCCGGGCACCAGGCCAGGCAACTGGCAAAAATGGGGGCTCGGTAAGGGCCCCAAGCCCGGCCTTGGGTCAGGCCAGGCTTTTGTCGGACCTGGCCCGAGCGGGCTTTCTGGGCTCGGACTGTTTGTCACTGTTGGGGTGGAATGGTTTCGTGCAGGTGTAGCCAAGCCGAGTGGAAATAGCGGGTTGCAGCCCATAATTGCTATGCCGGCCCTCGAAGGCCAAAGCGAAGTGTCTTTACTTTTACTGTTTCATGTGTGATCGGCCTGCGTGCGGAAGTATGAAAAATACTTCTATTTGAGGAAACCTTTGTAAGACGTTAAGGCCATAACTATTTGTTATTTATACTATCATTCCAGTTTGCTTTAGTGGACATTCATATGGTTGGGTTCTTAATACATTTAAATTATCTTCCGCGAGAATGCATTCTTAGTTAGGATGCGTAAATGGATTATGGTCTCAATACGTAACTCCACTAACTGTCTGTAGAATATGACGTGGGGCTCCACCCGGACCTTCTGTTATATTCTACTTGACGGATGAGGGTGTTATAGTTAGCCCCAAATAATGTGCTCTCCTGCTCGTAGCGCTCCTTGTCTAATATTTATCAATATGTTGTTTTAAAAAGACCGCGTGCCCGAATTATTTGATATCAAGTTGGGCAGGCCGTCGCAGACCCGGCCTGTACCAGCAAATTATTTAAATTAAAATGCGTGTAAATTGCTTGTGGTGAAAAGTGGTAGCTCAGTCACTTTCGCAAACCGTTCGTACCGGTGTGGAAGGTCAACGACTCATGGCAATAGTAGGATGTGCACCACAGGTGACCAACCGTTTTATTTTCCCCGTTAGGTTCCCTCCACTGCCAGCCTAAATTTCAAAAATTCGCCGGATGTTGTTTACATCCAAAAGTACACTTGGTTGTACGCTAGGTTTCTGCGTAGTGCGGTACGACCACACCCAGAAGTAGCAGGATTGGCCATTGTCACCGACAACCACATCGATGTGGCTCGCGAGCTTCGCTACCCTGCTTGAAGAGAAGCGGTCCAATCTATGTCAATATAGTGGGTGTGTGCGGGTTTGAATACCTGTGGTGTGCGTGGGTTTGAATATCTGCGTTGTCCGCAATTTGAATATCTACGGTGTGCGCAGGTTTGAATACCTGCGGTTTGCACAGGTTTGAACACATGCGGTGTGTTGGCATGTTTTGAATATTTATGGTGTGATTACAGGTTGTAAGTATCTGTTGGTTGTGATAGCTAGTTGAGCATCTTTTTAAATAACTAATGTTTATGCTGCTACTTTTTCAGTTATTTTATGTTGCACTATTTCATTTATTTGCTCCTAGCTTAAAAATGAAAAGTGCACTATATTGAAATGATGTCACTAACTCTCTTGTACTTCTGTTTTTTACTTATTGTTGGGTGCGTAGGCTCGTCCCCATTATATGGATGCGGGGAGAAAATGTGTTTCCACTTAGTTATGTGACTAACCGTTATTTTAATAACCATTCACAGGAGACGGAGCATCGTGAAGTCCAGCTGTCGCGGGACGGTACGCCAACTGACATGTCTACCAGAGCGGGGGCATCCCCATCGTCTCCAAATTTCCAAGACATGAGCTCCTATAACATAGAATTGAGAGAGTGAGTGAGATCTAGTTGTAGAAGTAGTCTTTTTGAAGCCCACGGGCTCTTTTGTATAAACAGCGGCTACAACCTATGCTTCTACTCTGTTAAATATATATATATATATATTGTTATATATATTTGAGTGGCTTTTTGTTATTGCTTCCGCATTTCTGTGATGTGATGTGAATGTTGTGATTCATGTTAGACGAGGCTGCCAACTAGTGTTTTGTAGAGTGGGTTGTAGTCACTTGGGAAGCACTAGGTGATCGTCTTGGAAAGAAGACCCGTCTCCGACCCGACCCGGGCAAGGGGTGGGGGAGGGGGTCTTACACATAGAATGTAGATGTACAACCCATATTCGCTGGGTAGGACCCGGAGGCATCAACGGTCGGGGTTGGACCAGCCTCGGGCTTGCTTGGGCCTGAAGACCAGGAGAGCTCTCGCAGGAGGAGCTTCCGCCTAAGAGCAGGTGAGGTCCCGCCCGTGATCAGAAGCGGGCGAGAAGGCGTCGAATGGCCTCAACGCCGCGTTGAGTGAGCTTCACTCACTCAACGCCGCGGTCAGCAGCAAGGGCGCTGAGTGTGCTCCGCTCACTCAACGCCGCGGTCAGCAGCAAGGGCGCTGAGTGTGCTCCGCTCACTCAATGTCGTGGTCAGAAGCAAGGGCGTTGAGTGTGCTCTGCTCACTCAACCTCGCGATCAGCAGCAAGGGCGCTGAGTGTGCTCCCCTCACTCAACGTCGCGGTCAGCAGCAAGGGCGCTGAGTGAGCTCAACTCACTCAACTCCGCGGTCAACAGCAGGGGCCTGAGTGAGCTCCACTCACTCAATGCTGTGGTCGGCAGCAATGGCGTTGGGCGAGCTCCACTCACTCAACGTCGCGTCCGGCAGCGACAGTGTCATGGTTAGAGGAGCTCCCGCCTGGAGAGGGGCGAGAGCGTTCACCATCGGTCAGCTAGGACCCGCTCTCGGCAGAGTCGGCGAGAAGGCGGGGGCTGGGTCAGCTTAATACTTTTGATACTTTCTTTTAGCTCTCGCCAAATGAAGGCGAGAGGGTTCCCGGCTTAGGGCTCTCGCCGAGTTGGGCCCAGGGTTCAGGGTAAGATTACTTAATTACCCTTGGGTAAAATTACCCTTATACCCCAAGAGGCTGCATTTAACACTTCTCAAACAGCGGGATTTGGCTATTGGCAGACCATCCAGGGATATTTCAGTAACTTCAGGTCAGCAAAAGGTTTTAAATAGACCCATAAGGGCTCCTTAGAAAGCAGACTCTCATTTTTCTCTGAATCTCTAGTGCTTTCTGAGGATCTCCTAGCCCAGCTTTTGGCTTTGGAGGGGAAGCTCTCAGAGATCTTCCGGGTGTGAGGTGGGACCTCCCTACTGAGGCTTTGGGTCAGTCCTAGGTTGTTAGCTACCAGTCGAGGGGCAGGGCTTGAGGGAAGTAAGTGTTGCTGCACCCTTGTTTTGAATATTCGTTGAGGTCAATTTTGGCTCCAACAGTTCTGATGCGGTGAGCGTGGAAGGTAGCCGGTACAAGAAAGCCTTGAGTTTGATCCCATAACTGGAGGTGATGGTGAAGCGTCTGGCTCAGGGGTATCCCCACCCCGGGGGAGGAAGCGACAAGGAAAATGTTGGAAGACTTTAGGCGAGTAGTCCTACAGACCATCAGCCTGGCCTTCTCGGCAAGGAGTGAGTGGGAGATGCCTCAGGTTCCGGTGGAGGCGGTCCCACTCCTTGGCAAGAACGCCCCTGGGCAGCGCCCCGGGAAGGAGGTCCCGATGGAAGTTGGCGAGAGAGACGTGGCCGCGCGGGAACTCTTCCCAGGCCAGCGCCACGAAAGGAGGTTCCGGCAAAAGTTGGCGAGAGGGAGGCGGCGGTGCGAGATCTCTTCCCTGGGCACGGTACCGCAGATCGGGCAAGCCAGCCGAGGCCCCGAGACGTGCCCTCTCGACAAGCAAGCGGCGAGAGCCCCTTCTGCAAGCTTATCATCTCGGCTCCGGTGCCGGAAGGGTTCCGCGAGCCCGATATGTCTTACTACTCAGGGAAGGATGATCCGGTGCAGCATGTTCAGTGATTCGAGGATGTAGTCTCGATCAGGCAGATGACAGATGCCTTCAAGTGTCGGTTGTTTGCCATCAC
Organism: Platanthera zijinensis; assembly: GCA_039513925.1. Classification (NCBI taxonomy): domain Eukaryota; kingdom Viridiplantae; phylum Streptophyta; class Magnoliopsida; order Asparagales; family Orchidaceae; genus Platanthera; species Platanthera zijinensis. The sequence continues at coordinate 32,907,254 of CM077085.1, forward strand.
GTTGAAGGAGAAGGTCCGGGACTGGTTCCATCAGTTGTCGGCGAGTTCCATATACAGCTTTGAAGATTTACGCAGGGGGTTTCTGTTGAGGTTCTCAACGTCGAAGAAGAGGAAGAAGGAGGCGGAGTGCCTATTTGCGGTAAGGCAGAAGAAGGACGAGACGCTGGGTCATTACATTGACCTGTTTCAGGAAGAGATCCTCCTGGTCCAGGAGGTCCTAGGGTACACGTTAATGCTCGCCTTCACCTTGGATTGAGACCAGGATTCTTTAACATGGAGCTGAAGAGAGTCCCCCCTCTCTCTCCTTTGAAGAGCTTATGGAGAGGGAGGCGAAAGAGATCGATTTTGAAAGAGCCAACCCGGCTTTCGCTAGGAAGTTGGCCTGGTTGGCGGAGGACGATGGGAAGGAACCAGCGTTAGGGAAGCAGAAGGAGCAGAGGGAGCAAAGGGAGCCGAGGGAGGAAAGGAGAAGATAAGAACCTTGGAGGCAGGGGCAGAACCAAGGTTGGGGGGCTCGGGAGCCACACAACCTGTTGGGTTGGAGGCCTCAGGAGGGTCGCCCCCAGGGTCAAGGAGGAGGTCTGTAGGGAAGGGATAACCTTTGGGAGCCGAGGAGGTTCGATCAGTAGGCATGAGGCAGGGACCAAGAGACCACGTCCTGCCACCGCAGGAAGCGATGGAGGTTGGTAAAGGAAGAGGAGGAAGAAGAGGAGTTCGAGGGGTTGGAAGAAGAGGAGGAGAAGGAAGAGGGGGCAGGGTGGCGTTACCCTTCTGCGACTTCCACCAGGAGGAGGGTCACGCGACGACCACCTGCCCAGAGTTCTTGGAGATGCGGGAAGCCAGAGGAATGGGGAGACAGGATCCGCCGGTGAGGATCGTGGAAGTGCAGCAGGGAGGGGAGAAAGATAGATGCGAGGACTGGGTAGACGTGGGGACCCGAGGAAGGATCGGAGTGATCCACGGAGGGGTAGGGATTGAGGCAACCCGTAAGGGAAGCTTGCAGACCATGTTCCGCAGAGGGGTCGCCTCGACCTCCCTAGCCCCCCCTCCGGAAGAAAAAAATCATCTTTTCATCCGCGGATATGCCGGACTACGAGGACCCTTTCTGCGATGCTCTGGTGATTCAGGCAGCGGTGGAGAACTTTATGGTCTCCAGGATACTGGTAGACAATGGGATCTCGGTGAACGTCATCTTCAAGAGATCCTTCGATGAGATGAAGGTTGAGGGAAAGAGGGTCCTGGCCTCAGATGGACCGTTGTTCGGGTTTTCCGGAGAGAGGAAAGAAGTAGAGGGAGGAGTAGGACTGCATGTAAAGCTGGGGGTGTATCACGGAACTGTAGGTTCGTGATAGTGGACGCCCCAAGTAGTTACAACGCCATATTTGGACGTCCCCTCATCAACGCCTTTCCCTGCATCCCCTCCTCGTTTCACCAATGTCTCAAGTTTAATAACGGAGGGGTGCAGGTCAGGATCAGGTGGGATCCAAAGATGGCAAGACAATGCTACGTGACGGCAGTTTAACACTATGTCTTGGATGGCAGAGGAAGAAGAGCTGGAGAGGGAGCTAGCAGAGCAAGAGGAGGTGAGTCCGGAGGTAGGGGAGCAAGTGGTAGGAGAAGCTGAGGAGGAGAGCCTGGAGGGGGCGATGGAGGTAGAAGAGAAGCTCACCGCTGGAGTCGAACAAGAGGGTTTGGAGGAAGTGATGGATAAAGAGGAGGGCCAAGTTGCGAGAGTTGAGCAGGAGGCCCCAAGGGGTGTGGAGATTCATCAGCTCCAGGAGGAGAAGCCAGAGGAGGCAATGGAGGTTGAAGGAGGGGAGGAGTTGGAGTTTGAGGAAGAAACAAGGGACGGCTGGAAGCAATCGCGGCTGGAGCCGGCCGAAGAAGTGGTGGAGATGGAGGTCTCCACCAGGGCAAGGCAGGTGCAGAGGGTGCAGATCAGCGGGGGCCTGAGTCTCGAGGACCAGGAACGGATAAGAGCTTGCATCCAGAACAATGTTGACATCTTCGTCTGGAGTGCGGCAGACATGCCGAGCATTGACGCGGATGTGGCCTGTCATCGCCTGAATCTGGACCCCCGGACTCGCCCCATATGCCAAAAGATGAGGACCATCACCACCAAGCTGGAGGAGCCCATCCGCGAGGAGGTTAGAAAGCTCTTGGAGGCAGGCTTCATCTCGGAGGTCCAGTACCCAGGCTGGATCTCCAATGTGGTAATGGTTAAGAAAGGGGGAGGGAAGTGGCGCATGTGTATTGACTTCTCTTTATTAAATAAATCGTGCCCCAAGGATTGCTACCCTCTGCCTCGAATCGACGCGCTGGTTGACTCAGCCGTCAGTTTCTCTGTTATGAGTTTTCTTGATGCTTTTTCAGGTTATCACCAGATTCGCATGCACCCCCCCCCCCCCCCCGACGTCAAAGACGTCTCCTTCATCACTAGGGAAGGATGCTTCAGCTATAAGATGATGCCCTTTGGGCTGAAAAACGCAAGAGTCACATACCAGCGCATGATGGATCGAGTCTTCCAGGGGCAGAGAGGGAGAAACTTGGAAGTCTATGTCGATGACCTGATGGTGAAAAGCAAGTGTGTGAGCTCACACCTGCGGGACCTCGAAGAGACCTTTTCCACCTCCGAAGGTTCAAGATGAGGCTGAATCCCTTGAAGTGTGTCTTCGGGGCCAGCCGCGGGAAGTTTCTTGGACATCTCTTGACTCCGACACAGGTGGAGCCTAACCCGGATAAGGTAAAGGTCATCCTAGACCTAGAATCACCTCGCAATGCCAAGGAGGTCCAACGCTTGGCAGACAAGTTGGCTGCCCTCAGAAGATTCCTTTCTCAGTCTGGAGACAAATGTTCATCGTTCTTTAAAGTGTTGAGGGTTAACCAGAGGTTTGAGTGGACAGCTGAGTGTGAGGAAGCCTTTCAAGGACTGAAGAGACAGCTCTCTCAGGCTCCCCTACTTCAAAGCCCAAAAGAAAGGGAGGACCTAGCCCTGTATCTCGGGGTGGGAGCGGAAGCCGTGAGCTCTGTTCTAGTCAGGTAAGAGGGGAAGAAGCAGCTACCCATCTACTACGTAAGCCGAATCTTGAGGAAGGCGGAGCTCCGTTACCCCATTCTCGAAAAGCTAGTGTATGCTCTGATCGTTTCGGCAAGAAAGTTTCGGCCATATTCCAAGCGCACACGATTAGGGTGGTAACCGACCATCCTCTTCGTAAGATCTTTAAAGGGGTGGAGCATTCAGGGAGGCTGGCCAAGTGGTCTATTGAGCTGAGCGAGTTCAACATCTCTTTTGTTCCAAGGCTCTCCATTAAGGCGCAAGCAGTGGCGGAATTCCTGGCAGACTATGTTGTTGAAGTCGGGAAGAGGAGTCGCGGCAGTAGGGGGCGTGGAAGATGATGGTTGATGGGGCCTCGGGAAAGCATTCCATGGGGGAGGGGTGGTGTTGGTAAGCCCCCAGGGGGTAGCTATAGAGCATGTGGTGGCCTATCACTTTCCGGTGACCAATAATCAGGCAGAGTACGAAGTCGTGATAGCTGGTCTTCGTTTGGCAAAGGAGCTTGAGATCCAGGATGTGGAGGTCTCCACGGACTCGATGGTGGGGCATTGCAGATTCGAGGAGAGTTTGAAGCTCGGGAAACTACCCTCATAAAGTATCTATCCAAGGTAAGAGCAATCATTGGAGGTTTCTGATCGTTCTCAATCCAGCACGTTCCTCGGGAGGAGAGTGGGGCTGCCGACCGATTGGCAAAATTCAAACCTAGGGGAGAAGGGACCCTAACCGAACTGTTCCAACCGGTGATCGAAGAAGGGGAGCTGATGGAGATAGGTCGGCGACCCTCGTGGGTAGACCCACTGGTAGCCTTCCTGTCAACCGGCAAACTGACAGAAGAGGTAAAAGATGCAAGGAGTTTCAGGCGTAAGGCAGCTCACTACCTGATGTTGGAAGGGGGGTTACACCGTAAGATGTCGTCAGGATTCTTAGCCATGTGTGTGACCGGGGAAGAAGTCCCGAAGATACTTGGGGAGAATACACTCAGGCGAGTGCGGCAGTCACTCGGGGGGAAGGACTCTAGAGGCAAGGGTGGTCATGCAGGGGTACTTCTGGCAGACCCTGAGGAAGGATGCGACAGAATTCGCAAGGAGATGTAAAAAGTGCCAGCTGTACGCCCCTCTAGCTCTTGCCCGCTCAAAGACTAAGAAGCATAACGTCACCATGGCCTTTCGCCATTTGGGAATGGACTTGGTCGGGCCTTTTCCTCCGCTAGTGGGCAGAGGAGGTTTCTACTGGTTATGGTCGATTAATTCTCAAAGTGACTGGAGGTTAAGGCCTTGTCTAAAGTCACCTCGCAGGTCATAAGGAACTTCGTCTAGGGGGAGATCATATGCAGGCACAGGCTGCCTCAAGCAATAATAACAGACAACGGTTCTCAGTTCGTCAGTGAGGAGTTCATCAGCTTCTGCGCTCAGCTAGGGATAGACCTCAGATTTGACTCTGTCCACCACCCCCGGAGCAACGACCAGGTGGAAGCAGCAAAACAAAATTATCGTAAACCAGCTCAAGAAAAAAGTGGAGAACCTGAGGGAAATTGGGTGGAACAGTCTCCCTCAGTTCTGTGGGCCTTGAGAACGACTCCGACACGGCCACCGGCGAGACCCCTTAAAGCTCTCTCACGGGTGCGAGGCTGTCCTGCCAGTGGAGTTCAAAGTTCAGTCCCCTCGGGTTGCAGTGGCAAGGGAAGGAGATGAGGCTTGGAGGTTGGAAAATGAGGAAGGGTTGCACCTCTCGCTGGACATGATGGAAGAAGAGCAGGATGTCGCATCCATCAGGAAAGAAGAGATCAGCGACGCATAGCAAAATACTTCGACAAGCATGTCAAGATCAGGCAGTTCGTCGAAGGGGATCTAGTGTTGAAAAAAGTTGATGTGGCGGGAAGGTCAGCCCCCGTGGGCAAGCTCAACCCGAACTGGGAAGGGCCTTACATAATAAAGGAAGTCCTTAGAATGGGAAGTTATTACCTCCAGGATGTGGAAGGGAGGATCTTGAGCCACACCTGGAGCGGCGATGATCTAAAGCACTTCTACCCATGAGGGGGAGGAGGTGATTGTATTTTTGTTTGCAAATGCTATCATAATATATTCCATACTTTGATCCACTGTCAACTCTTTTCATTTTAAAGTTAGGATAAAAATAAGGTGTGTTTGGAAATCTTCATCGACACCCCGAGCTCAGCTCGGCCCCAGGTAGACCTGCTGCGCAGGCTCCCATCTAACTGGCAGGTCTGAAGGCTCGCCTGTGGGGGAGAGGTTGGATATGAAATCTTCATCAACACCCGAGCTCCGCTCGGCCCCAGGTAGACCCGTTGCGCAGGCTCCCATCTAGCTGGCAGGTCCGAAGGCTCGCCTGTGTGGGAGAGGTCTTATGTTTTGAAATCTTCATCAACACCCTGAGCTCGGCTCGGCCCCAGGTAGACCCACTGCGCAGGCTCCCATCTAGCTGGTAGGTACGAAGGCTCGCCTGTGGGGGAGAGGTATTATGTTTTGAGAACTTCATCAACACCCCGAGCTCGGCTCGGCCCCAGGTAGACCCGCTGCGCAGACTCCCATCTAGCTGGCAGGTCCGAAGGCTCGCCTGTGAGGGAGAGGTCTTATGTTTTGAGAACTTCATCGACACCTCGAGCTCGGCTCGGCCCCAGGTAGACCGCTGCGCAGGCTCCCATCTAGCTGGCAGGTCCGAAGGCTCACCTGTAGGGGAGAGGTTGGATATGAAATCTTCATCAACACCACGAGCTCGGCTCAGCCCCAGGTAGACCCGCTACGAAGGCTCCCATCTAGCTGGTAGGTCCGAAGGGCTCGCCTGTGGGGGAGAGATCTTATGTTTTGAGAACTTCATCGACACCCCGAGCTCGGCTCGGCCCCAGGTAGACCCGCTGCACAGGCTCCCATCTAGCTGGCAAGTCCGAAGGCTCGCCTGTGGGGGGGAGAGGTCTTATATTTTGAGAACTTCATCGACACCCCTAGCTCGGCTCGGCCCCAGGTAGACACGTTGCGCAGGCTCCCATCTAGCTGGCAGGTCCGAAGGCTCGCCTGTGGGGGAGAGGTCTTATATTTTGATAACTTCATCGACACCCCGAGCTTGGCTCGGCCCCAGGTAGACCCGCTGCGCAGGCTCCCATCTAGCTAGCAGGTCCGAAGGCTCGCCTGTGGGGAGAGGTCTTATGTTTTGAGAACTTCATCGACACCCCAAGCTCGGCTCGGCCCTAGGTAGACCCGTTGCGCAGGCTCCCATCTAGCTGGCAGGTCCGAAGGCTCGCCTGTGGGGGAGAGGTTGGATATGAAATCTTCATCAACACCCGATCTTGGCTCGGCCCCAGGTAGATCCGCTGCACAGGCTCCCATCTAGCTAGCAGGTCCGAAGGCTCGCCTGTGGGGGAGAGGTTGGATATGAAATCTTCATTAACACCCCGAGCTCGGCTCGGCCCCAGGTAGACCCGCTGCGCAGGCTCTCATCTAGCTGGTAGGTCCGAAGGCTCGCCTGTGGGGGAGAGGTCTTATGTTTTGAGAACTTCATCAACACCCCGAGCTCGGCTCGACCCAGGTAAACCTGCTGCGCAGGCTCCCATCTAGCTGGCAGGTCTGAAGGCTCGCCTGTAGGGGAGAGGTCTTATGTTTTGAGAACTTCATTGACACCCGAGCTCGGCTCGGCCCCAGGTAGACCCGCTGCGCAGGCTCCCATCTAGCTGGCAGGTCCGAAGGCTCGCCTGTGGGGGGAGGTCTTATGTTTTTAGAACTTAATCGACACCCCGAGCTCGGCTCGGCCCCAGGTAGACCCGCTGCGCAGGCTCCCATCTAGCTGGCAGGTCCGAAGCTCGCCTGTGGGGGAGAGGTTGGATATGAAATCTTCATCAACACCCCGAGCTCGCTCGGCCCCAGGTAGACCCGTTACGCAGGCTCCCATCTAGCTGGCAGGTCCGAAGGCTCGCCTGTGTGGGAGAGGTCTTATGTTTTGAAATCTTCATCAATACCCCGAGCTCGGCTCGGCCCCAGGTAGACCCGCTGTGCAGGCTCCCATCTAGCTGGTAGGTCCGAAGGCTCTCCTATGGGGGAGAGGTCTTATGTTTTGAGAACTTCATCAACACCCCGAGCTCGGCTCGGCCCCAGGTAGATCCCTGCGCAGACTCCCATCTAGCTGGCAGGTCCGAAGGCTCGCCTGTGAGGGAGACGTCTTATGTTTTGAGAACTTCATCGACACCTCAAGCTCGGCTCGGCCCCAGGTAGACCCGCTGCGCAGGCTCCCATCTAGCTGGCAGGTCCGAAGGCTCACCTGTAGGGGAGAGGTTGGATATGAAATCTTCATCAACACCACGAGCTCGGCTCGGCCCCAGGTATACCCGCTGCGAAGGCTCCCATCTAGCTGGCAGGTCCGAAGGCTCGCCTGTGGGGAGAGATCTTATGTTTTGAGAACTTCATCGACCCCCGAGCTCGGCTCGGCCCCAGGTAGACCCGCTGCGCAGGCTCCCATCTAGCTGGCAGGTCCGAAGGCCCGCCTGTGGGGGAGAGGTCTTATGTTTTGAGAACTTCATCGACACCCCGAGCTCGGCTCGGCCCCAGGTAGACCCGCTGCGCAGGCTCCCATCTAGCTGGCAGGTCCGAAGGCTCGCCTGTGGGGGAGAGGTTGGATATGAAATCTTCATCAACACCCCGAGCTTGGCTCGGCCCCAGGTAGATCCGCTGCGCATGCTCCCATCTAGCTAGCAGGTCCGAAGGCTCGCCTGTGGGGGAGAGGTTGGATATGAAATCTTCATCAACACCCCGAGCTCGGCTCGGCCCCAGGTAGACCCGCTGCGCAGGCTCTCATCTAGCTGGCAGGTCCGAAGGCTCGCCTGTGGGGGAGAGGTCTTATGTTTTGAGAACTTCATCAACACCCCGAGCTCGGCTCGACCCCAGGTAAACCTGCTGCGCAGGCTCCCATCTAGCTGGCAGGTCCGAAGGCTCGCCTGTGTGGGAGAGGTCTTATGTTTTGAATCTTCATCAACACCCCGAGCTCGGCTCGGCCCCAGGTAGACCCGCTGCGCAGGCTCCCATCTAGCTGGTAGGTCTGAAGGCTCGCCTGTGGGGGAGAGGTATTATGTTTTGAGAACTTCATCAACACCCCGAGCTCGGCTCGGCCCTAGGTAGACCCGCTGCGCAGACTCCCATCTAGCTGGCAGGTCCGAAGGCTCGTCTGTGAGGGAGAGGTCATATGTTTTGAGAACTTCATCGACACCTCGAGCTCGGCTCGGCCCCAGGTAGACCGCTGCGCAGGCTCCCATTCAGCTGGCAGGTCCGAAGGCTCACCTGTAGGGGAGAGGTTGGATATGAAATCTTCATCAACACCACGAGCTCGGCTCGGCCCCAGGTAGACCCGCTGCGAAGGCTCCCATCTAGCTGGCAGGTCCGAAGGCTCGCCTGTGGGGGAGAGATCTTATGTTTTGAGAACTTCATCGACACCCCGAGCTCGGCTCGGCCCCAGGTAGACCCGCTGCGCAGGATCCTATCTAGCTGGCAAGTCCGAAGGCTCGCCTGTGGGGGAGAGGTCTTATATTTTGATAACTTCATCGACACCCCTAGCTCAGCTCGGCCCCAGGTAGACACGCTGCGCAGGCTCCCATCTAGCTGACAGGTCCGAAGGCTCGCCTGTGGGGGAGAGGTCTTATGTTTTGATAACTTCATCGACACCCCGAGCTCTGCTCGGCCCCAGGTAGACCCGCTGCTCAGGCTTCCATCTAACTGGCAGGTCCGAAGGCTCGCCTGTGGGGGAGAGGTCTTATGTTTTGAGAACTTCATCGACACCCGAGCTCGGCTCGGCCCCATGTAGACCCGCTGTGCAGGCTCCCATCTAGCTTGTAGTCCGAAGGCTCGCCTGTGGGGGAGAGGTTGGATATGAAATCTTCATCAACACCCAGAGCTTGGCTCGGCCCTAGGTAGATCTGCTGCGTAGGCTCCCATCTAGCTAGCAGGCCCGAAGGCTCGCCTGTGGGGGAGAGGCTGGATCTGAAATCTTCATCAACACCCCGAGCTCGGCTCGGCCCCAGGTAGACCCGCTGCGCAGGCTCTCATCTAGCTGGCAGGTCCGAAGGCTCGCCTGTGGGGGAGAGGTCTTATGTTTTGAGAACTTCATCAACACCCCGAGCTCGGCTCGACCCCAGGTAAACCTGCTGCGCAGGCTCCCATCTAGCTGGCAGGTCTGAAGGCTCGCCTGTAGGGGAGAGGTCTTATGTTTTGAGAACTTCATTGACACCCCGAGCTCGGCTCGGCCCCAGGTAGACCCGCTGCGCAGGATCCCATCTAGCTGGCAGGTCCGAAGGCTCGCCTGTGGGGGGGGGGGGAGGTCTTATGTTTTTAGAACTTCATCAACACCCCGAGCTCGGCTCGGCCCCAGGTAGACCCGCTGCGCAGGCTCCCATCTAGCTGGCAGGTCCGAAGCTTGCTTGTGGGGGAGAGGTTGGATATGAAATCTTCATCAACACCCCGAGCTCGGCTCGGCCCCAGGTAGACCCGCTGCGCAGGCTCCCATCTAGCTGTCAGGTCTGAAGGCTCGCCTATGGGGAGAGGTCTTATGTTTTGAGAATTTCATCGACACCCCGAGCTCGGCTCGTCCCCAGGTAGACCCACTACGCAGGCTCTCATATAGCTGGCAGATCCGAAGGCTCGCCTGTGGGGGAGAGGTTTTGTTTTGAGGACTTCATCGACATCCCTCGGCCCCAGGTAGACCCACTGCGCAGACTCTCATCTAGCTGGTGGGTCCGAAGGCTCGCCTGAGGGGGATAGGTTCGGTATTTTCAAATATTTTGACACGAATGTTCTAGGCTTGAACCAAAGACACACCTAGAAGGCAGAACATGAAGATTCAGGATCTCCTTGGTCAGGAGGGGTCTCGGCCTGGAGAAATCTCGGCCGAGAGGTATCGAATAAGGGGATCTCGGCAAAAGTAGTTCCCAGCAGGGAGACTTTGGTAGTGGATCTTTGGTAAAACAAGGAGAGGGTCTAGGCGCGAAGTCCCGACCGACCGCGCAAGATAAGAAAGGGGTCTTACCTTAAAAGGGGGGGGGGGGGCAGGGGCAACGCTCTCGACAAATGGCTCTCGGCAGAACGTGGGAACGACGTGTTTGAGCCTTGAGCTCTCGGCAGATTCTCACCTATCAGTCGCTAAGAGAGACTATCCTAGAGGGGCTAGGGCCCCGGGCGGAAATATTCTTGAACTGCATTCGTTTTTAACAGTTGGAAAAAGAGGGGAGCAAATTTCCAACGTTTACATTATATATTGTTTACAATATTACAAAAAGGGGGAGCCTCTCGCCCATTACAAATCAAAGAAAAGGAAAAAGGACTTCAAGGAGACGCGCTGTAGCCGCTCGAGCTCCAGCTTGAGCTATTGCGGGAGCTCTCGCCCGAATCCTCTGCGGACGTCTCGCTGATAGTCTCTCCGACAGCAGCGTGAGGTAACGATACCTCTGGGGGTGGAGAGTCGGGCGCGCTTGGGGGATTCGGGATAGGCTCGAAGAGCCAGGGAACGAGCTGTGGAGCGGTCAGGGTCTCGCCACCCTCGTCCAGGCATCCCACGTCCCGCAGCGTTTCGATTATCAATCTGGCCGTCGCTTGGGCGTTGACCTGTAATAGCTTGTCGATATCATACTCGGAGTAATTTCGGCTCTTCAGCCTTTCATCGAGCGGAGGAGGGGGCGAGACCGTAACTGCCGCCGTCTCCAGGCGTTTGACTTGGTCCTTCAGCAGGGCGTTCTCGCTCTCCACCCCGTCCAGCCGCGCACGGAGCACCATGACATGCGGGGAGTCCTGCATAAAACGCATGCGATCAGCAGCGAGAACGAGGGTATGGATCCCAGGGGCAAGAACTAATGTCAGAAAGGGTCTCGCTTACCTCCTCCGCCGGGCGCATGGACATCAGGCGTTGGGCGTCCTCTAGATCGGTCTTCAGGGCCGTCACCCGAGCCACCGCTTCCTCTCTCGTCTTGTACATATCGAGGAAGTTCCGGTCTATGCTTCGGCAAGCACACATGTGCGCAAGCTCGAGCCCATGCATCATAGCCCGGGTGGAGTCGAAGGCGAGGAGGCGAGTGGGTAGTTGGTCGTACAGGCTCGCGAACTACCGGCTGTAGAGGCCATAGCCCAGCGCGAAGGCCTCGCCTGTGACCTCGTCACGCTCTGCCCAGCTCGGGAGCAATGTCGAGAGGGATACTCGGTTGGCCTCCAGGTCCCATTGCAATAAGGGTTTCCCTTCCGCATCCAGGCTCTTCATGCTTAAGACAAAGTTCATGTGCCCTTCGGCACAGGCTTGGACGAAGGCTGGGTAGAGCTCTCGGTAGCCACTATCTCAGTGCCCACCTCGCCACCCGCCTCGATCGCGGCCGGGGGTTCTTGGCAGGGGCCCCAGCACTGCTCCTGGGGACGTCCCTCATCTCGCTGACCGCCGCTAAAATCTCGGCGAAAGACCAGCCCGACGGGAGAGGTCGGGCGGGCGAAGGCATCTTGGACTTCCCCTTCTCGGTGGCGGACGGTTTCAGCCTCTTCATCCGCTGATACGAAAAGCCACTGGGTTTCCGCTTCCCGGAACCAGACGGCAGAGGCGGAGCTGGCTCATCCCGGCAAGCGCGGGTCGCAGACTTCGCGAGAGCCAACAGATCTCCCGCAGTCTGGCCTTCGGCAGTTGGAGTCTCGGGGAAGGGTTGGCGCAAGGGGATCTCCCCTCTCCTACAAAGGCAACAGGTAACACTCAACATCGAGAGGGATGCGCAAACACCGAACAAAAGAAAGAAGAGACGAGATCTCACCTTCGCCAGGAGGAACAGGGGGAAGAGAGTCGACGTCCCGCCTAAGGAAGGGGACGTCAAACTCCTTGGTCCCAAAGAATTCGAGGAGCGCGCCCTCACGGGACCCCAGGGATGGCGGCTTGTAAGCGTCATCCTCATACTGGATCGACGCAAGCGGAACGTTCCCGAAGTCGCCGGAGACGAAAACAATTTCCCGCCCCAGTGATGATGTTTGTTGGCGAGACCGGTTGTTTTAAGCAGCTGCCCAGAGAAGAAGACGACTCCTCCCTTCGCGCGGAAGGTAAATAGCTTCCGGAAGATCGAAAGGTTGAACTCTATCCTTTCGGATCACATGTAGCAGATGAACGCTACAAGGATGGCGACCGAATTTTGATTCAGCTGCGCGGGAATGACTTTGTAATAGCGGAGGGTGAGGCGCATCTCTTGCCAAAGAGGGAGGAGAAAGCCCACCTCGAAGTGTTCGAGGGGATCGTGAGCTCCCCCTCTTGCGCAATGTTCACCCTATCGATATTGCCTGGGTTTCTCGCGGCGAAGCTGGCGGGAACGTACCGGGATATAATCAGCTGATACTCATCCAAGGTCAAACGGTACGACAGAAATTGGTGCCTCCGAAAAGCTTCCGCGCAATGAGAGCGTCCCTCATTCTCGCCAGGCATTATGTCTAAACTATTCAAAGGCGAAATCGCAAGAGAGGAGGCGAGAGGGAGAGACCAGCCGAGAAGCAAGGGAAGGGAGGCGAGAGCAAGACGTTCTCGGCAGAGCGCGAAAGCGTAAAGAAGAGAGGGGGAGGTTCCGGATCAGGAAATAAATGTGGTGGGTGCATCCACCTATTTATAGGAAGCCGTGATAAATGATGATTTTCCCAGAAAGGCGGCGGAGGAACAGCTGTCACGCCCTAGGTCAACGGCGCATCGGTCCCCCGCCCGAATTGACAGTGACTGATCGACAACCCTAGTTCGCACAAGAGTCGCACGGTATGACAGACGGGAAAGCAAAGAACATTCTCGCTAGGCGAGACCTAAGATAATAGCAGTAACAACAGTTAACCAATGAAAGCAGTTCACAAGATTGCAAGCAGTCCACGGTTCAAAACAAAATTAAAGAAAAATGATTAAAAGACATGGTACATGGAGAGAAGGGAAGGCCAGAGGTAAGAAAAGGCGAGATATCAGGAATCAATAAGGCTCCCAACGCCAGCGTCCTCGCTCTCGCTGTCGGGTCCTCGGAGGCGCCAACGGGTTGAAGTAGGAGGAGAGCACGGTGCACCCTAGATTGATCCGGCGAGCTTGGTCTCGTATCCGCGCAAGGCACCTCCCGGGAGAAGATCCCGCAGTATGGCAGCCCGGCCGCTCCGCCTCGCTTAGAAAGTAATCTCGCTCCAGGGCCTCCAGCCTTTGCTCCATCGACCTGCGAAACTCTCTCGCCGCATAGGCTTGGGCTCGCTCCCGCCGCACGAGTTTGGAGAGGATGGCCGCGACCCTTTTACCCCGCCTTCTCGCGCTTCCCGCGCTAATCAAGATTCCTTCCATTTCGTCAGAGGAGGGGAAGGGGGAGCTGTCGCCGTCCTCCTCCCGATCCCCATCATCGTCCTCATCCTCGTCAGCTCCTGATCGCAGGTCCGGATCTCCTTAGAAGATAATCTGGCGGTCAGTACGAGAACAGGGTAAGAGCAGCAGCAGTATGTGGCATACCAGCAGCGTGGCGAGAGCCGTCGGCCGGTAGAAGGCGAGAAGGCTTGGGCTCTCCCTCTGCATCCCTCCCAAACAGGAGATGGAGTGGCTTTCCACGGCCCGGACGGAAGATCTCGCGCCATATGCTCCCCCTCAGATTTTGCATCCATGCTCGAGCTTGAGTTCCTTGCTGATGATCCCCCTTAATCCAAGAGCCTTGAGCCGTACAGTCTTCACTCTTCATAGTTTAGCATACCGAGTTCAGTTTTGAAGAGACTGAACTTGGCCTCGTCTAGGGGCTTTGTGAAGATATCTGCAACCTGCTTATCCGTGGGGACATAACAGAGAGATATATCTTCTTTTTCCACATGCTCCCGAATGAAGTGATAGCGCACTTCAATATGCTTCGTTCTGCTATGCGACATAGGATTGTTCGCAATTGCTATTGCGCTCGAGGAGTCGCAATACATCGGAACCTCTCTGAACTGCAAGTCATAATCCTTGAGCTGATTTCTGATCCATAGAAGTTGTGCGCAACAGCTGCCTGCTGAGATGTACTCAGATTCAGCCGTAGAGGTTGCGACACAATTCTACTTTTTACTGTTCCATGAAATAAGCCTTCTTCCGAGGAATTGGCACGTCCCAGAAGTGCTTTTCCTATCATCACTACTTCCTGCAAAGTCAGTATCTGAAAAGCCTATCAGCTCGACATCATTGTTTCTTGGGTACCATAAGACAAGATTTGGTGTACCTTTAAGGTATCTAAGAATTCGCTTTGCAGCGACATAATGAGATTCCTTAGTGTTCACCTGATATCTGGCACATACGTATGTGGAGAACATAATATCTTGTCTACTAGCAGTAAGGTAGAGCAGGGATCCAATTATGGTTCTGTATTTGGTTTCATCAAAAGGTTTCCCTTTCTCATCCTTGTCCAGAGACACAGTGGATCCAATTGGAGTCCTCATAGAGGTTGCATTCTTCATTTCGAATTTCTTGAGGAGTTCATTTGTGATCTTCGTCTGAGAGATGAAAATTCCATCCTCAGACTGTTTCACTTGAAGTCCCAAGAAATACTTTAGCTCTCCTATGCTGCTCATTTCAAACTTTCCTTGCATAAGTTTAGAAAACTTTTTGCAAAGATTGTTGTCCGTAGAGCCGAAAATTATGTCATCGACATAGATTTGAACCAGCAATATCTTGCCTTTGACTTCCCTAAGAAACAATGTATTATCTATTTTTCCTCTCGAGAACTTGTTCTCAATAAGGAAACTAGACAGAGTCTCATACCAAGCTCGAAGAGCTTGTTTCAACCCATATAACGCTTTATTAAGAAAATAAACATGATTAGGGAATGTAAGATTAACAAAACCTGGGGTTGCGCGACATATACTTCCTCTTTCAATTTTCCATTGAGGAATGAAGATTTCACGTCCATCTAATAGACAGTGAAACCTTTGTGCGAAGCATACGCTAGGAATAATCTGATCGCCTCGAGCCTTGCAACTGGTGCAAAGGTCTGGTCGAAGTCAATCCCCTCCTCCTGTCTGTAACCTTGAGCCACCAGCCTTGCCTTGTTATTTATGATGACACCGTGTTCATCCAGTTTGTTTCTGAAGATCCACTTGGTGCCGATCACATTCTGTTTCTTTGGTCTGGGAATAAGCATCCAGACGTTGCATCGTTTGAATTGATACAGTTCATCTTGCATGGCAAGTATCCATGCTGCATCTTTGTTCGCTTCGTCGAACTTCTTTTGCTCAACCTGTGATAGGAAACTAAGGTGTAAAATCTCGTTAATTGTACCTCTCCGAGTTCTGACACCGTCACGAGGATCTCCTATGATCTGATCTCTGGGATGATCCCTCACGTGTCGGAGCTCTAGGAGTCTGGCATCTGGAGCTCTGACATCTTCTCGGGCTTCTCCGTCTTCTAGGAGATTTTCTCCATCCTGATCTTCAACTTCTCCAGTTGGCGTTGAGGTGGATACCTTGACGTACTTGGGAGTTACATCTTTAGCGGTCTCATTGAGACTTAGCTGTTCAAATCTTGCACCGGCATCTTCAAGAATGCCACTGGAAGAATTGCTGTGAAGCAAGCTTCCTTCATCAAAAACAACATTAATGGACTCCTCTACTACTAGGGTTTTCTTATTAAAAACTCTATATGCCCGACTTTGACTATTATAGCCCATGAATATGCCTTCGAAGCATTTTTCACCAAATTTAGTATGCGGGTACTTCCCGTTATTGAGTACATAGCATCTGCAACCGAAGATTCTTAAATAGGACATGGTTGGTTTCCTGCCTTTTAGTAGCTCATAAGGCGTCTTACGATGATTCTTGTTGATCAATGCTCGGTTTTGTACATGACAAGCCGTATTGACAGCCTTTGCCCAGAAGTATTCTGGGAGAGAAGCATCATTCAACATTGTCGTGCAAGCTTCAATGAGCGTTCTATTTCTCCTCTCCGCAACTCCATTTTACTGAGGAGTACACGGGGAGGAAAACTCATGAAAGATACCATGTTCTTCACAAAATTCTGTCATAGCCCCAGATTCGAATTCTGTTCCATGGTCACTTCTGATTTTGACCACTGAGCAGTTAAGTTCGTTCTGAATTTGCTTGACAAAGCTAGTGAAGATGTCAAACGTATCTGACTTTCGTTTTAAGAAGAACACCCATGTAAATTGAGAGTGATCATCAATAATCACTAGCGTATATGACTTGCCTCCCAAGCTATGAACTTGCACTGGACCAAACAAGTCCATATGCAGAAGATAAAGACATCTGGAAGAATCTTTGTCTGCAATGCCCTTGAAGGTAGCCCGAGTCTGTTTGCCCTTCTGGCACGCAGGACAGGGGCTATCTTTGATGCACTTAATAATGGGAGCATCCCTTACTAAATTTTTAAAAAACAACATATTAATAGTCTTGAAATTAATATGTGTCAATCTCTTATGCCATTGTTCACAAAGAGATGTACTGCCTATTGCTACTAGGCACACGGGGGTAGAAGAATCTATGCTAAGAAAATCTAAACAAAATATATTTCAGCTCCTAATGCCAGTTAATACCGTCTCCGAAGAGGATCACGATATTATCAAGCATTTATCCTTGCAGAACTTAATGTCATAACCTTTATCACACAACTGACTTACACTGATCAGGTTATGATTTAACCCTTCAACATAGGCCACGTCGGTGATAGAGATTATTCCGTTGGAAATCATACCGTACCCTCTGGTGACTCCTCGATCTGATCCTCCAAAGATGACTTTGGGTCCATTTTCGACTGGAGAGTAATCACGCAGCAGGCTTCTAGTCCCAGTCATATGTCGGGAACATCCACTGTCCAAGTACCAGATAGGCGTTTTGGTGGCCTTTGGACATACCTGCAAAACAGAATCAGTTTCCCTTATGAACCTAATCGAACTTGGGTCCTAGATTCCTTATTAGCATACTCCCACTCGGGTGGTTAACCTTACGAGTGGTCGGCCTCGCATTGCTAACATGAGAAGTCTCGTTGAATCTTGGATTAAACCAGCAATCCACGGCAAAGTGACCAACTTTGCCACAACACCAACAGTCGAACCTGTTGTACCGCTTCCTAGGCTCCAGCTTCACCCTGGGAACGGTGGGTCCAGCTGGGGCCTTGGATCTGGAGGTGGAGGCATCATGATGACAACAATCACATGATTTCTTCACTTCCTGTTCCTTCAGTATAACAGGCTTGACTTTTGGTGCCTGCTTCCTATTATGGCCGCTAGAGAAGTGACCATAATTTTCCACTTGGATTTTCTCATAAGGTGCCTTGAAGACACTCTCGCCGTAGTTGCGGGGGAAGGCCCAACCATCATACCGGCTCTTGGGCTTTTCAACCGAGGGTCGGAAGAAGTGGTCATAGGTTGACTCAAAGTCCTGTTCATTGCAGGGAAAGCCAGGCTTCCTAAATTCAACAAGGTTGAGTGGGGCCTTTCCCTTTTCTGCAGTAGAGGCTTTCTTAGCAGCCTTATTTTTCCTCTGCTTTCTGTTTCTCCTGGATGATTTATCAGGCACACCTACATGCCCCAAGCCAGCCCCCTTAGCCTGAGCAGATAAGGTATCAACCAGTGGAAGAACAGTCTTTGGCATAGAGAAGCTTTTGACAATCTTCCTTTCTGCCGCAAGTTGTTCTTCCAACTTGTTGACTTCTTCCTGTTTATGGTCAAGGAGCCTTAGAGACTCTGAGTGCTCAGAAGTCGGGCCCAGGTGTTCCTATCGGAGAGAGATCAAGCTAGTGATCTCTTCTCTTAGAGACACACCCTCAATCTTAAGGAATTTGACTTCCTTTTTCTGAGCCCTCAACCTCTTACGGCATTCCTCAAAGGTATTGAGCAGAAGCTCATACTTTTCGAGGAGCTCAGCTTCACGGGCAGATGGGCTGTCCTCGAGATCATCATCAGGAGACTCATAGTCAGAGTCATAGAGGGGGATACGAGCTTTTACCTTCCCAGTAAATGGGGGGGGGGGCAGTCTCCTTCAGAGTCAGAGCGACCCACTAGCCCGAAGTAGGCTTCCTCATCATCACTGGAGTCTGAGGAATCAGACTCACTCAATGTCTTTGACTTTTTGGCGATGTAGCTCCTCTCCTTCTTCTTATCCCTAGAGGACTTATGCTCCTCTCCCTTCCCCTTATCTCTCTTGCCTTGGTGGCAGTCAGCGATGACGTGACCTGGCTTATTGCATCCAAAGCAAGTAATATCATTAGAGCGATGTTTGTTCTGTTTTGATTCATACCTGTCAGAAGAATGATTCTTCTTCTGATGTATGGAGGAGGAGCCGTCTCTCTTTCTTTGATTCCTCAACTTGAGGAACTTCTTGAACTCCCGAGTGATGAGGGAGAAGTCTTCTTCAGATAGCTCTGAGCCGGAAGAGCATGACTCAGATTCATCTTCCTCATCCATTTTCCGAGAGCGGGATGAGGCTGCACCCTTGCCTTTCCTTGAGTGATTGGATTTTAGGGCCACAATCTTCTCTCTGGCAGCGGCTTTATCGGCTTCTTCTTCCGCTTTCCTAGTGTTCAGCTGAAGCTCATAGGACAGAAGTTTCCCAAATAGAATCTGGGGATCTATTTCTGCCAGCCTGCCAAATTCTCTGATGGCACAGATCTTGGTGTCCCATTCCTTAGTAAGGGATCTAAGGAACTTGCCATTTAGTTCATCATCGGTGAACACTCTGCCATAGCCCTTCAGGGCATTGACGATCTTCAGGAAGTTCTCGAATGTCACTCTGATTTCTTCCTTGGGACCTTGCCTGAAGGCCTCGTACTTCTGGTTCAGAAGGGATCTTCGATCATCCCTTACTTCATCAGTGCCTTCCATCAAGATGATCAGGCAGTGCCAAATGTCCTTTGCAGTCCTGCAGTTGTAGAAAACCTGCATCATGGAATCATCGACGGCGCTTACCAGAATGTTCTGAGCTTTCTTGTCAAGTCCGACAAGCACCATCTCATCCTTATCCATTTCAGAAAGTTTCTTGGGTACTTTTTTGGTAGGATCAATGGTGGAGGCCTTAGTGGGGATATAAGGTCCCTCCTCCTCTATCATGAAGAGTCGTGGGCCGACTGCTTCCATGTAGTACCTGATCCATTCCTTCCAGATAGGAAAGTTCAACTTGGTGCACACTGGGATCTTCCCTGAATACTTGAGTCCTTCCATTTCAGAGATCTTCTTTCTTCTTGACACTAGATGCGGGAACTTGCTCAAGGTGTTAACCTTATTGATGAGTAACCTCCCTCTGATACCACTTGAAAGTCAATCTAGTGTCAACAACCTTCACCTATGGGGGGGGGGGATAAGTGATTTGCAGTCTTTTTGCGGAATTAAAAATAAACCTGCACAAGAAAATAAAACAAGCACAACACAGAAACACACAGACAGTTATAGTGTTTCCCCGATTTGGGTACGTCCACTCTCCCCCTTCGACCTATCTCCCAACAAGGGACGACTCGGTCACTTCACCAACCGGATTGAAATCCAATCCTCACACTATGGAAGAAACCCTTCCACCCAAAGGAGTCACTACTCCTTCACCACGGGTTGCACCCAACCCTTACAACTAGGAATCAAAATTCCCTTACAACAAAATGAAAATAGAATGTATAGAAATACAAACTACGTATGGAGAGCTTAGTGTCCCTCTTCATTTGATGAAGCGTTCTTGAAGAAGACGAAGAGTCCACGACCGAAGCACTCTCTTGGAGAGGATCTTCCCGAGATCGGCGGTGGCAAAGGATTGCGACGGTGATGCTTTGTAGATCCAAACTTTTGACGAAGCTAGCGAGGTCTACCAACGATCTTACTTGGATCGATCATCTCAATCGATTCGGAGAGGAAAGATATTCCCGCTCAACAAATCAAGAGACAAATGATCTCAAGATAGATACGTGAGACGCTAAGCTTAGATTCGTTTCTGTCGTCGGGAGATCAGAGAAGATCAGAGATCTGCAATGACGACGATCTTGCGAGCGGCGATGGCGAGCAGTGGAGTTCCGCGATCAGCTAGGTCGACGGCGGCTCGATTTCGTAGATATGAATATACTGTTCTCTTCTTTAGGGTTTCAAAATACATGAGTATTTATACCCAAAGACATCCCAAGATAGCCGTTGGGGGACCCACCAGGTCAACCCCACGCACGGACCGGAACAACGCGTGACGACCAGGACCGGTCCAGCGAGCAGACAAAAAATACCTAAGGCAAATTCGGCGGGAATCGCTGGTGATTCCCGTCGAAGTCGGCGGGAATCACTTACGATTCCCGTCGAATTTTCCTTAATAGAATTCCAGTTGGAATTCTGGTCATCCGGAGGGAATCGACAGGAATGCGCGGTGATTCTCGACGAATCGGCGAGAATCACTTGGTGATTCCCGCCGATTCTGCCTTAGCAGAATTCTTGAAGGCGTTGAGTCAGCCGGATGCAGTCGGCGGGAATCGGCGAGTGATTCTCGACGATTCGGCGAGAATCACTAGTGATTCCCGTCAAATCGGCGAGAATCACTTGGTGATTCCCGTCGAATTTTCCTTGGAAGATTTCTTCTTCCTTCCTCTGCACTTGGTCTTTGACTCATCTTTGCTCCTCTTCTGCTCTTGATCTATCTCAGCCCTGTACTTGAAAATAAGTACACTCCAATAGAGAGAGTACATATGAGCCAACACACTGATCTGCTCAATGAGGGATTACGTTGCGCAGACCCGTGTATATTGACCCACTGCACCCTGACATTGGTGTGTACTTAACATGGAATAGCTGCAAGCACATCTTGAAGAAAATCATCAAATACATTATCTATTCACCTTATCTTGTTCAGGGACTTCTTCAAATAAGGTACATTGTGGATACAATACCCAACAGACCAGTCTCGGGCTTGCTTGGGCCTGAAGACCAGGAGAGCTCTCGTCGGAGGAGCTTCCGCCTAGGAGCAGGCGAGGTCCCTCCCGTGATCAGAAGCGAGCGATAAGGCGTCGAATGGCCTCAACGCCGCGCTGAGTGAGCTCCACTCACTCAACGCCGCGGTCAGCAGCAAGGGCGTTGAGTGTGCTCCGCTCACTCAATACTGCGGTCAGCAGCAATGGCGCTGAGTGTGCTCCACTCACTCAACGCCGCGGTCAGCAGCAAGGGCGCTAAGTGAGCTCCACTCACTCAACGTCGCGGTCAGCAGTAGGGGCGCTGAGTGAGCTCCACTCACTCAATGTCGTGGTCGGCAGCAAGGGCGTTGGGCGAGCTCCACTCACTCAACGTCGCTTCTGGCAGCGACATCCTCAGGGTCAGAGGAGCTCCCGCTTGGAGAGGGGCGAGAGCGTTCACCATCGGTCAGCCAGGACCCGCTCTCGGCAGAGTCGGCGAGAAGGCGGGGGCTGGGTCAGCTTGAGACTTTTGATACTTCCTTTTAGCTCTCGCCAAATGAAGGCGAGAGGGTTCTCGGCTTAGGGCTCTCGCCGAGTGGGTCCCAGGGTTCAGGGTAAGATTACTTAATTACCCTCGGGTAAAATTACCCTTATACCCCCAGAGGCTGCATTTAACACTTCTCAAACAACGTGATTTGGCTATTGGCAGACCAGCTAGGGGTATTTCAGTAACTTCAGGTCAGCAAAAGGTTTTAAATAGACCCATAAGAGCTCCTTAGAAAGCAGACTCTCATTTTTCTCTGAATCTCTAGTGCTTTCTGAGGAGCTCCTAGCTCAGCTTTTGGCTTTGGAGGGGAAGCTCTCAGAGATCTTCCGGGTGTGAGGTGGGACCTCCCTGCTGAGGCTTTGGGTCAGTCCTAGGTCGTTAGCTACCAGTCAAGGGGCAGGGCTTGAGGGAAGTAGGTGTTGGCTGCACCCCTATTTTGAACATTCGTTGATGTCAATTTTGGCTCCAACAGTAGATACATGTATGCATGATGGGGTACATGAAGCACAAGCTTGAAAGGATATACTTGTGTCGAAGTTGTGCAAGAATCTAATATCATTGTGCAGATTGAACTCAGGTGGGTACAACTTTGTAACAGAACGGGAAGTCCTAACGATGACGAGTGGGTGTGTCGTTCTCATGAGAGCTGTACAATTTGATTGGTTGCACTAATTGATGGGGACCACAACGCAAGGTAATATTTCCATGCTTTATGCGGGTGGCATGACAGATGGTTGAGGTGGTGTAGTAGATCATTATTTTTGTGACCCGGGTTCGGTAAGTCATCTTTTGCAATTCAGATGTGTGACATCCCATAGGTGAGATAAAATAGATATATAGAGTCGACTTGCGGTAAGTCGACTGTCACCCCAAACTTGAGGTGTTGTTATGCGCAAATATTACTCCGTCCAGGTGGTGGTGTTTGAAAACTAAACCAATATGATGATTATTGTATTTGGTTTGCTATGTTAACATCTCACCAACCATCAACCACCACCCACTTTACCAACCAATTGGTGACAGCCTACCTCATCATCATTTTACTTAAAGAGGTTGAGGTTCAAAGCAAAGACGTCATGAAAGAAGTCGGAGTCATTCCTTGGAGAGTGATAGGGAGGGGAGGTATTGCGAGAGGTGGTACGGAGATAGGCTCCACACAGCAAGGCGCGACAAGGCCGAGTTTCTCTGGGATTCTCTAGTGGTTGTGCGTCTTCTGATGACACCAAATGTTTATTTTGGCACGAACCTTGTGCATTCATTTTACGAATTGTAATCAAGTTCATATTACCCTTCTGTGAATTTTTGTAGTTGAAATTCTTCTGTAATCTACTTTTCGAACTTGTATTTTTATATTTTGTAAGTACTATAACTTTATATATCGTCCCGATATAATTGTGCAAAGTGCAAGTTATCGTCTGATCTTGTACTTAATTGTGTATGAGAATTGTGTTTACGCAGCCAGAAATCCCAACGCTCGCCACCTCTCAAAAGTACAAGCTACTTCTTTGGGAGTGCTCGCCACCTCTCATGTGTGGCGAATAAATCAACAACCTTATTGATGTTCCTAAACTCATGCAAACAACGAAGTCGACAAATCCAGCGTCTCAAGCTATTATATCTCCGACGAGTCAATCACGAACATCCACACGCACACACTCACACTCGAGCCCTCCAGCCACCGCACAACCATCCTACATTTTCCTTCCACCACGAGCCGTCGCACACCAAGTGCGTGCACTACCGGCCGAACACCTTCCACTGCAACCCTGATCCCGGTCGACATATATAACAAACCCGTCACGAAGCCGCACACCATCGGCATCAAAAACAACTCAGATCCCACTTGGTCTCAAAATACCCAACCTGCACCGGCCCATCCGGTCTCAAAGTTGAGGTTCGGCGCCCATCCTTCTTTGGCTCCGTTTGGGATGACTTATTTTCACCGGTCAAGCAGTCACGATCGCATGAATCGGTCCTTAATTAAGGTCCGAATCTTGCGGTCGTGACCGCTTGACCGGTGAAAATAAGTCCCTCCAAGCGGAGCCTTAATTCTCCCAAACCTCATTAGCTGTACAACTATACACCAATAAATGCTGTAAAACTATTTTCCAATACATCAAATGAAACCAGCTGATTAATGTAATCTGGCATCTTCCTGGAGGAAGGGAGCATATGCAAGTTGCTGCTGCTTCTTCAATACAAAAATAAATATTGCCTGAGTTGAAAATCGAGATGGATCCATGCATTATAATAACTCCGAGCAGAACCTGGTAGAAAATTGCAGTAGATTATCGCGTTTGGCGCGGCTTATCATGGCTTATTTGCCTGGGTGAGGTTGGACAAAAACGTCATTGTCATAGAATGTGTGTTTGGTATGACAAATGTTACTATCGTTATCAAAAATAAAATAGTTTGGGGCATTAAATTTTGGAATGACAATGATATTTTTGTCCAACCTCACCGGAGCAAATAAGCCGCGATAAGCCGTTCCAAATGCAGTCAAACTAGAATGTACGTCATTGTCATTAAGGTTTCGTTTGAGGTGGTTTATTTGCTCCAGTTAGTTTGATCAAAAATGCGATTGTTATAGAATGTATGTTTGACAAGACAAGGTTATGATCACCGCTACCAAGAAAGTAAACAAGTTTTGAGCATAAAATGCAAACAAAAATAGGCGATGAGGTTAGACGTTCACGATTGACGGTTCATGACCACCGCGTTCATGACCACCACCACCGCGGCAAACGAAGCTTAAATAACTATAATTGACGACCAAAAGGCAAATTTGGCTCTAATTCATTTTAGCGGAGGTTTTCTGGGCTGGAGAACCGAACCTGAAGTCCCGAACCCAGATCAAGGGGATCAGTTTGATACAAATTTTGTTCAAATCGGTCAGCTCTCTTAGGATCGAAGAAAAAACGCCAAACAAAAAAGGAGCTAGCACAAAGGCTCTGTTTGGGACAGCTTATGCTGATCAATTATCTCTATTTAAAATGCAAAAGCAGTTTTATAGTTGTTTATTTGTGCAGCTTATACAAAATCACTTATTTTAAAATTGATGATAAGTTGATTTTTAATAAGCTATCTGGGTCCAGCTTATGGCTTCTCATAATCGCTTATCTCTTAAAAAAGACATATGCGTGATTTTTTGTCCAGATATGATTTTTTTCGTTCCAACGCGATTTTTTAACCAAGGCGCGATTTTTTCGCCCGGGCGCGAACTTTTCGCCCGAGCGCGATCTTTTCGCCCGGACGCGATCTTTTCGCCCGGGCGCGATCTTTTCGCCCGGACGCGATCTTTTCTTCCTGACGCGATTTTTTCGCTATTACACGTTTTTTTCACCTAGAAAAGTTTTTTTGCCCATGCACAACATTTTTCGCCCGGGCGCGATATTCACCCGTGCGGGATTTTTTCGCTCGGGCGCAGTTTTTTCTCCCGAGTGCGATTTTTTCGCCCGGGCGCGATTTTTTCGCCCGGGCGCGATTTTTTCGCCAGGGCGCATTTTTTTCGCCCCGACGCGATTTTTGCGCCCGGGCGCGATTTTTTCGCCCGGGCGCGATTTTTTTCACCTTTCTCATTTTTTTCGCCCGGGCACGTTTTTTTCGCCCGAGCGTGATTTTTTCGCCCGGGCGAGATTTTTTCTTCTAGAAGCGATTTTTTCGCCCGGAAGCGATTTTTTCGCCCGGAAACGATTTTTTCGCCCGGAAACGATTTTTTTGCCCAGGCGCGACGAGAAGTGATTTTTTCGCTTGGACGCGTATTTTTTTGCCCAAGGGTGTTTTTTTTCGCACGGGCATGATTTTTTCATCCGAGAGTTTTTTTCTTTTTTGTCCAGGCGAAAAAATTGCATCAGGGTGAAAAAATTGTGTTGGGGAAAAAATCGCGTCTGTGAGAAAAAATTGCGCCCGGGACAAAAACGAGACCGGTCGTAAAAATCGCGCCCGAGCGAGAAAAAAAGTCGCCCGGGTGAAAAAAATCGCGACCGAGTGAAAAAATAGCGATCAGGCGGGAAAAACGCGCTCGATCGAAAAAAACAAGCCCGGGCGAAAAAATCGCGCCCGCGTGAAAAAATGCGCCCGGTTGAAAAAAATCGGACGGGCGAAAAAAACGTGATCGAGCGAAAAAACGCAACCTGGCGAAAAAATCACGCCCGAGCGAACAAATCGCGCCCGAGCGAAAAAAATCACGTATGAGTGAAAAAAATCGAGCTTGGGCGAAAACAATCTTGATCGGACGAAAAAAATCATGACGGGCGAAAAAACACGCCCGAGCGAAAAACCGCCCCCAGGCAAAAAAACCGTGCACGGACGAAAAAAAACACGTACAAGCAAACAGACCCTTATTAATAAATGAGAAATTTAGATAAGCACTTATGACCAAACTATCCAAACAGTCGACTGCTTATTCATCATTGATTTTATAAAATCTCTATGCAAACATCAATTTTCAACTAGCGGCTTATTCATCATCATAAGTTGTCCCAAACAGAGCCAAAAAAAATTGCATGGTTGGACAATCTGCATACTCCACCACTGCATTGAGATTTCTTCCTGTATAAGAGCAAGATGTAAAAGAAAGCTCTTTTATAATTGAAGCCTAGGGTTACCGTGAAACAATAAACATACATAATTAATCATGCTAAAATTTGCAAAAGCTTTGGATTAAGGCTCCATTTGTTTGGGCGTTTCGTTGCTCCGTTTTGAGCAAACGCCGCCGGAAGGAGGAAAAACAAATGAACCTCCGGCGGCGTTTGCTCCGTTTCCACTCGCCCCCCCTTGAGAAACGCCCCCAAAAAGCTCCGTTTGGAGCAGCCACCTCCCCCCTCCGGTTCGAACACTCCGTTTCCACCCGCCGGATCGACCCGCCACCGCCGAACCAAATGAAGCCTAATTGTCTGGCAACGGTTATGACCACCACTGAGAAAAAAAATTGTGCTTGAACATAAAATGGAATGCAGTTCATTAGGTGAGATCGGACTTTCACAAACGGCGGTTCATAATTACCGCGTTCACCATTGCTACATCGGTGCCAAACGGAGCAAAAAGATTATGCCTTTTGTCAACCCATGGGCGGGTGAAAAATAAGAGATTGGTGGGCATAGACCAACAGATTCTATAGTGGCTTGGTCGCCGGCTGATGAATCCACGCCAGGTTGACAATGGTTCGCTTTAAATTCAAATAACTTGATAATTACCCTTGTTGCGGCCAAATTCGCTGTTCCGGTCGGACCGGATTAACTTATATCCTCTTATTCACGGAGTAGTCGAGCGCGCACACAGTCAATGAGAGATAGAGAGATTATGCACGCGATATTTTGATGTGGAAAAGCCCTCAACCGGGTAAAAAATCCCGCAACTGGATCTGTGACAGTCAAACTCCACTATCTGCTTTTGGTTACAACTTGCTTGAAAAATCGAGGACGACAGGCCGATCCTCGTTACACTTTAGAGATGAGAGAGAGTTACTTAGGCTCACGACGAGCAACAGACTTTTTCGTGTGAGGTTACTTGCTGGGGCGTTGCGGACAAACGAGCCCCTGCTGTAGTAGGAAATTCCTTCTCGCCGCTCGCATGTGAACTTAGGCGGATTTTTGGTGAAGAGGCGGTAGCTCGAAGATGGCTTGAAGGTGACTCGTAGGAGAAATTCAACAGAGTTTTGGCCAGAGGAGGAAAAAAAGTCGAGGAGAGAAAGATGAGAAATGAGAAGGATTGGGGCCTTTTTATAGTCTCCAGGAGGTGGTTACGGTGGTTATGCGGCTATCCAGACACCATAACCACCAATATCATAGTTTTAAGTATAATTTTGAGTGTGTACTATTTGTATCTTTAATTTTAATAAATGCAGGCCCCACTAAAAACATGTCCTCCCCCACTACTGGTGGTGGTTACGCGGGTAGTTACCCGCGCATCGGATGGTCGCGATCGTGGCGAAACAATCGGACGGCGGGGAAGACGCCCAAGGAGGGAAAGAGAGGCGGTCGGCCACCACCAGAAGGGTGGCCGACCCTAGCGAAGACGGCAGGCCGCCGACGTGGCGTCATCCAGGGGTGCGGCCGACCGGCCGCACTCGGGCGACACACCAGGACTGGCCCCGACAGCGGCCACCGGGCGCGACCCCTGTGCCTGGCATTGGGCGCTAACACCGGGCGCCGACCACAAAGCGCGGCCGGCCGGAGCCAGCCTAAGCGCGGGGCGGCCAGCCGATCACATCCGGACGGAGGGCAGGGCGCGGCCGTGTTAGTACCCTAGTTTGGATTTGAGTTCTGTCTTCTCTTTTAGTTTCTTGACCCAAGATTTATCTATGATCAAAGGTTAGCTAATAGGTTAGATTCCCTTAGTTGTAGAATTGCTCATCTAGATGAAAATTTGGTTAAGTTGTTTTTTGTTCGACTATGGTCGAACGTCGCTCGACTATCGTCTATCAGTTGTTCGACGTTCGTCTGTCAGCAGATCGTCTGTCTCTGAGTTAGTTCAACTCTTGTTCGCTCGACGTTCTGTGAAATCTGTCTCGCCGATCGTCGAACCCCGCTCGACTTTTTCTGACCAGACAGATTTCTTGATAGTTCAACTATCTGCTTGGATAGTTCAACTACCTGATAGTTCGACTATCTGTTTGATAGGTCGACTATCTGTGTTGTCTGATAGTTCGACTATCTGTTTGATAGGTCGACTATCTGTTTTCTTTGATAGTTCGACTATCTGTTTGATAGGTCGACTATCTGTTTTCTTTGATAGTTCGACTATCTGTTTGATATGTCGACTATCTGTTTTCTTTGATAGTTCGACTATCTGTTTGATAGATCGACTATCTGTTTTGCTTGATAGCTCGACTATCTGATAGCTCGACTATCTGATAGCTCGACTATTTGCTCTGATAGGTCGACTATCTGCTGTGGTAGTTCGACTATATGCTTTGGTAGTTTGACTATCTGTATCGTTCGACTATCTGTTTGATAGGTCGACGATCTCTGTGCTTCGGTCGACGATCTCCGAGGATCGTTCGACGTTCTGCTGTATGTCTTTAGTAATTTTGTCCTTTTCTATTCTATGATTTATTTCATATTTATTTGGCATATTATTTCAGTAAATTTATGCTATTATTTCCAGGCAATCTCTGCTCCATTCCTTATGCATGAGCCAATCTTTATCTGACAAAGTGTTTTGTCTTATTAGTTGAAATATATTTTCTGCTTTATCTGCCAGGCTGTCCTTTATAGCCGTTAGACTCAGAAAGTCTTCTCTGGCCGTAAAGAGTTCTTCTGATGTGACTTTTTCTAGCCT
This sequence comes from Platanthera zijinensis, assembly GCA_039513925.1. Classification (NCBI taxonomy): domain Eukaryota; kingdom Viridiplantae; phylum Streptophyta; class Magnoliopsida; order Asparagales; family Orchidaceae; genus Platanthera; species Platanthera zijinensis. The sequence continues at coordinate 32,935,963 of CM077085.1, forward strand.
CTTATATCTGATTGGATATGCAGCTTCTTAGAAAGCTTTATCCCCTTATAGCATGTTTGTCTGCAGGTTTTTTTTCTTTATGCTTTTTGCAGCCCAGATTGCAGATTCCAGATGAAGACAAGATTCAAACTCAAATTAGAGCCATTGAAAAGGCTCATATATAAAGAGCTTCTTTTGAAAGATGAAGTACACATAATACAGATGAAGTTTACACTCAGCAGCATAGAGAAAGAGAGAAAGCAAGAAAGTTCTACAGCTCTCAGATATTCACATTCAACTGAGAAGATCAAATCTCTTCAGCATTTTTCTTCATCCTGAGTTCATCCTGCTTACAGGAAGACTTTCACTCAGAGGCTTTTTAGAAGAAGAAGAAGAAGAAAGGAAGCTGTTTGAAGAAGAACACCTTTTCCAAATCAAGAGTCTACTTCAAGCTTCTCCTTCAGAACCCCAAGACAGTTCTTTGTGTTAGTTCAGAAGAGTTCCTGCACCCTGAAGCAAGACTCCTTCCTGGATATTCTCTAAGCCAGGGGGAGCCTTGATTCTTTAGAACTTTCTAGCTCTGTGCAATCCACTAGCTTCTCTAATCTGTTTAACAATAGAGAAGAAACCTTAACTCTCTCAACCTCCTGTACAAAGGGTTATTACTCCCTTTAAAAGTGAACCTTTGGTGGCAGGGCACCTGATCAAAAACCTGTGTTGGATTTTGAGCTCCTGATCAAAAGCTCAAAGGGTCTACTTGATCTACCTGAAGCAGATCAGTTGGTGGCAGGGCACCTGAACAAAAACCTGTAGTGAATTCCTACCAGGGTGGTAGAAGAGTGAACGTACCTATTTAGAGGGAACCACTATAAAATTTCTTGTGTCGTCTGTGCTGCTTATTTAATTTATTGCACTGTGGCTGTGAGTAGAAATAACTAGAATTGCCAGTTGCTGTGATAGGATCCCAAGCTTAACTGTAATTACAGTTAGCTCTCTCTTGTGCACTACACTTTGTGTTAGGCTCTAGGGTTATCAATATCTATAAACTAATTCCGCAAATTAACTTTAAGGGAGTTGAGTAGGGTGTCATAATTTTTGAATACTCTATTCACCCCCCCTCTAGAGTTGTATCTATCATCACTTTCAGGCCGGCCGCACCCGACACCCCCCGTGGAGACCGCAGGAGGGAAGGCTCCCGCCGACCAACCCAGGATCGCCGCGCCTCGCGACTGTGGGTGCGCAGACATGAGGTGCAACCAAGAGGTGAAGCCCCTAAGTTGGCCAGAAGTCGGGCCGGCTTGAGCCGGACCGCCGATAGCGGGAGAGTGCAGCGGTCGATAGCCAGCCAGTTTGGGGAACGGGATCCCGCACACGCTGATCATGTGTGATTGCGCGTGCTGATCGCGCTCGCGGCGGTTCCCCCATTATCTCTATTTAGATGGCGGGATCATGGGGGAGTGGGCTAATTGCACCCTAAATAATCTATACTTGTCCCCATCAATTTCCCCGAAATCCTCCGTATTAGAAACTGTTTTAGAAGAGAGAGGATTTCTCCTTCTTCTACTAAGGATTCTTTTGGTGGTGACAATGGTGTTGGAGAATGGAGAGGTGCTAGAGAAGGCAAACGTGGTGCTTTACAAGCGAAGGTAAGTCATAAAGAAGATGAAAAACGGGGAATATGCACAGACGAGGGAGGCTGGATGTGCCAAGTAGGTGAGCGGAACCCTCCGGTGCAGGGACGAACCCGCTGGTCGGGGCGCCCGCCGCCGTGAGCTCCCCGGGTGGAAGAGCACCCCAGGTACTCGGGGGAGAGCGCACTCCAGGGCATGCTGACGCACGCCCCTGGGGTACACGCGGGCGCGCACGCCTGGGGTACGCGCTGGCGCGCACCTGGGACGCACGAGAGCGTGCACTATTTGCACGCGCGCTAGTGCACGCTGCCGGGTGTGCGAAGCGTACCCCCCCCCGCCCCTTGCTTGCGTGGGCGTTCACGCCCCCCTTTTGGGTAGGTGAGTGGTTGGTTGTGCATGGCTTGCGTCTGGATTGTGTGCATGCGTATGCACGCATGCTTGCACACAATCTGCTTAACTTTTGACATACCGTGTCTGGATTGCAGTTATCAGACACTCAATTGAACACCCGCTACTTGATTGATTTTGTCTATTCTTTGCTTTTTATTTTCAGATTTTGAAGCGTCCTACGAGGCCCATGTGGCTGCGCTCTACGCTCACTATTGAGCAAGTTATAGTTTGGAGGAAAAGATACGGGTTACCTGCTGATCTTGATGTTAAGATACCTCATGTTGGTATCTTTCTTCTAGGAGCATGACTCAAGAATCTCTTTAGAGTTGTCCAGGGATTGGTGTGATGTCTGTTTTGACGGTGGTGACCGTGTCGAGATTCGCAACAACAATAGTTGTCTTGACTTTGAGACCCGGACGGATCGTCATCATTAAAACACCTTGTTTGGATATGTCAGAAACTCTTGGAGTTTGCCTGAACTCTAAAATTCCTTACCCGATTGTTGTTGATGTCAGAGAGGGCCATAGCGGGACTTTTCGCCGATACTGGGATTCACAGATTATTGGGAGTTGACGAACTACTTGTTCAGTATTTCTTTGTTTGTTGAGGAGAAGCGTCTGTCCCAATGTGACCTTTCAATTACGTTGAGTGTGCTGTGGTCGCGCCATTGGTTCGCAAGAGGCCGGAAGCTTGTATTAAAGAGTAGTTATAATGCTACTGTGGAGTTGTAAACTTCGCCAAGTCGAAGAAAGGACCTGATTGAGGAGGCCCCTTACAACGAGCCTACTCTAGTTTATTCAGATCTTGAGGTGATAGAGGTGTCTGCCCCCCCCCCGGTATCCTTTCTTTGAAGGCAATGAGTGATGTGGTAAGTAAACCGTTCGTCTTTCTTCATTCAAACGGATTACATTGCACGACCCTAACCCCTCGTTTGTTGTTTGTAGATTGAAGCTTGGGTGCATATAGCGTTCACGTGGAACAATCATTATGTGAGCTTGAAGGACGGATACTTGGCTTGTCAGGAGGAGCTACGGGCAGCAGAGGCTTCACTTGTCGTCTCCAGAGAGGAGCTAGATCGAGAGGTATCCCGATTTTGATGGATTGGGTCGGATTTGAAGTCAGAGCTAGAGGAAGCTCGAGCATCATTGCAGATAGAGAAGTCCTTGGTGGAGAAGACCGTGCAGACATTGAAGACTGCTCAGGAGGAGAGTTCCTGCTTGAGGACAGAATTAGAGGCTTCTAAGGCTGAGATAGCGCGTCTTTTTTCAGAAGAGCGAGCACTTGAGATGAGGGAGCCTGGACTTGAGGAGTACATGGATTCCTTGGACTATATGCGCGATTATGATTTACTTGTTAAGGTGGTCCGTGAGGACGTTTGGTACATAGAGGTTAGGACTTAGATGGAGGATATCCGCGAGGTTACGCTCAGACGCGGAGTATCAAAGGCTTTTCGTCTGGTGGTCAAGCGTCTGAAGTGCGACGTCTCGGGGTTTAATTTTGATGACATTTTTGATAACGAAGGAAGTGAGCCTTGAGCTTGATGTAGATGTGGCCTGCGAGTAGAGGCTTGCGCTTTTATCTTGTATACTTGTATACATTTGCCTTTTTTTCTTGTTAAGTCTGATGCATGCTTGACATCGCCCTTTGGTGATTTTGTGTAGCGCATTTGCGCCTATATTGATATGATAGTATTGTTCTCGTTCTTCTCACCATCATTGAACAGATCTCGGTAGCTGACTGAATGTAAGCTTGTGGCAATGCCGGAGAGTGTGGCGATTTAATCTGAGGGTCGAAGAATGTAATGATTCGATCCGACTATGGAGCCGAGTCTGGCCATGAGAGGATTGTCGGAGAATGTAAGTATTCGATCCAGGTGTCGGAGAATGTAAGGATTCGATCCGACTATAGGGTCGAGCCTATCTATGAGAGAATTGCCGGAGAATGTAAGTATTCGATTCGGGTGTTGGAAAATGTAAGGATTCGATCTGACTGCGCGACCATGAGTGGGGCATGCCCTAGTGATATCGGGCCGTCAACCTACAGTAACGACGAAGAATGTAATGATTCGATCTGATCGCCAAAGAATATAATGATTCGATCCAGTTGCGTAACCTAGCCTGACTATGAGCCGATTGCCATAGAATATAAGGATTCAATCCGGGTGTCAGAGAATATAAGGACTCGATCCGACTGTGCAACCACGAGTGGGACATGCCCCGACAATTGTGGGGTATTGGCTTGCAATATCGACGGAGAATGTAATGATTCGATCTGGTTGCGCGACCTAGCCTTGCCATGAGCCAATTGCTGGAGAATGTAAGGATTCGATCCTGGTATTGGAGAATGCAATGATTCGATCCGACTGTGTGACCGCGAGGGGGAATGCCCTTGCGATGGCAGGACGTTAGACTGAAATAACGACGGAGAATGTAATGATTCGATCTGATCACCGACGAATGTAAGGATTCAATCCGGTTGCGCGACCTAGCCTTGATGTGAGTTGCTCGTCGGAGAATGTAAGGATTCATTCTGGGGAGTGGCCTAGCCTGGCCAAAAATTTGGCTTCCAGAGAATGTAAAGATTTGATCTGGAAGTGACTGTGCTTGGTCGGGAATTGCTCTATAAAGCATGTAAGGATTTGATCCAGATTTGATCCGGGAAGTGACCGAGCATGTTCATAAGGAGGAAGTGACTGATAATCAAAATACAAGAAAAACAATAAATAAATAAAAAACAAGGATAAAGGTGGTGTTGATTTCTTGATCGACGGAGGGTCTTCCTCTCCTAATGAGAGCTTCCTATTTCAATAGCGGCTTTGTTGCGCAAATCGACATCATTGGCATCAAAGATGGTTTTTACTGCTGGCTGATCCTATTTTAAGTAGCAGGTACGAGCTGATCCCTAGTTCCCGCGAACAAGCCTTATGCCTCATGGGGTCGGGAACTTAGTGTGGAATTGACGGAATTGCTCCAAAAAAAGATTGCACCGACCTTCTGAAGATGGTGTTGTAGGGTGAACTTGATTCGATGATGACGAACTGGATGTCATGAGTAGCCTGCCTCAAGAATTCACCCATTATCACTGGCAGGGTGATTGTTCCCTGAATGGGAACTGGGTGGTTGTCGAAGCCATATGCAGATCCCACGGCAGGACTGAGATGTTGTTTGGTGAGTTTCATGTTATAAAGAGTGGTTAAGAACAATACATCGATTGAGCTCTCGTTGTCTATGATGATTCTTTTGATGTTAAAACAGGGATCTCCGACTTCTGCGTAGATGACAAGCGGGTCTTGATGGGGCTCTACAACCCTTCGAGGTCTTCATTACCGAAGGAGATGGTGAAGTTCTGGCTGAGCTCCATATTCTTGCAAGCTCCATCTACTGTTTCGATTGAGAATACCTGAGGAGATGGTGACTAGTTGTTCGGTGAAACTGTATTTTGACTGGTCACTTCTTAAAGTTAAGGGTGGAATTCTCGGTCGCTGGAATGCTGGATCATCCTGGATTGCATATAGCACATTTGTCCGAGTAGTATTTAGTGGAGTGTATTCTTAGAGCGGTTGCTGACCCTCATCCCTTGGCGGGCTACGCCGACGATCGCCATTTCGACGCTCTTCCTAGCGCCGCTCCTCTTTTCGGTGTTCTGCTCCTTCCCCCTCCTCCTTTCTGTCCGCCTTCAAACTAACGGTGGTGCACTCTAATAGCCTCGTCAGCTGCTATCTGGGATTCAATCGATGAACAAGGTCTGAATAACTAGGCACAGTTTCCCTCATAAGTGCTGAATAGAAGAGCTCAGGCAAAGTCCTCTGAGGAAGACGCCCCTAAGAAGTTCGGGGTCGACCACCGAAATTTGTCGTGCTTCTGAGGTGAAATGGCAAAAGAAATCTTTGAGGAAATCTTCCTCATTCTGCCGGATACTTGAGAGGTGCGAGGGATCCTGAACGATTCTACGGTTGTCCACAAACTGTTCTGAAAATTGGCGTGCTAACTCTGCAAAGTTGAAAATGGTTCCGTCTCAAAGAGAATGAAACTAGGTACGGGCCTGACCATTCAGAGTGGCTGGGAACACTTGACAGAGCAACTGATCTGGGGAGTTAAAAATCCTCATTATGGTGAGGAAATGGTTGACGTGTTCGAGCAGATCCTCTGTTCCATCGAACGTCTTGATGTTAGGAAGCTTGAAGCTGTATGGGATTGGATGAGCTAGAACCTGAGGGGAGAGCGGGGAGCCCTGGTAGAGAGGGCAGCATGCAAAGATGTCCCGTCTTCCAAGCTGTTCGTATTCTTAGGCAATCTCCTCACGTATCTCCTCGCAAGTGAGTCTTTCACCTTCAGCTCCCCGATGATCGGGGTGCGTGGAACTGGCGGCATCAGAAAAATTCTACATATTCATTTTCCCTGTGGGGGGCTTGCTGAAGCGGAACGCGATCTTGAGATGGAGGCGGGAGATTAACCGGTGCAGGAGGTTGAAGAGGAGCTGGAGGAGCTACGATATACTGGAGGAGGGCGAGCATCTCGACCTGACGCTCCTCCATTTGTTGCATGCACCCTTTCAAAGCGGCTACGACGGGAGAGCGGCCTCACCGCCAAGAGTCGCGTTGACAAGCGAGTGGGAAGGAGCCGGCTCAATGCGCCCTCTAGGTGGTGATCCATTGGTGGTTCGGGTGCTTCTTGCCATGGGAGCAAGTCACTAGTACTGCTGTGCAGAGAGTACTGTCTTCTAAATCTTCAGAGGATGCTGAGAATTGTTTCCATAGACGACCCCAAACTATTACGGTCAAACTCGACACCCCGGTCGGACCGGATTAACTTAGAACGTCTTAGCTTACGGAGCGGTCGAGCGCGCACATAGTCAATGAGAGAGATAGATTATGCACACGATGTTTTGACGTGGAAAAACTTCTTAACCGGATAAAAAATCACGAGATTGGATCTGTGCCGATCGAACTTCATTATCTTCTTTTGGTTACAACTTGCTTGAAGAATCGAGGGAGACAGACCGCTCCTCGTTACACTTTGGATATGAGAGATAGTTACTTAGGCTCACGACGACTAACAGGCTGCTTCGCGTGAGGTTACTTGCTGGGGCGTTGTGGATAAAGGGGCCCTTACTGTAGTAGGAAATTTCTTCTCTCCGCTCGCTTGTGGATTTAGGCAGATTTTTGGTGGAGAGGCGGTAACACGAAGATAGCTAGAAGATGGCTCGTAGGAGGAATCCGACAGAGTTCTGTCCTGGGGAGGAAGAAAGCAGATGAGAGAAAGATGAGAAATGAGAAGCCCTGAGGGCCTTTTTATTGCCTCCAGAAGGTGATTACAGTGGTTATGCGGCTATCCGCACACCGTAACCACCAACATCATAGTTTTAAGTACAATTTTGGCTATGTATTATTTGTGTATTTAATTTTACTAAATACAGACCCCCACTAAAAACATGTGCCCCCACTACTTATGGTGGTTACGCGGGTAGTTACCCGCGCATCGAAGACGGCGGGCCGCCGTCGTGGCGCCGTCCGGGGGTGCGGCCGGCCGATCGAAAAGGGCCAACCGGCCGCACTCGGGCGGCACACCGGACTTGTCCCAGTCATCGGGCGCGACCCCGGCACCTGCCCGAGCCGGGGGGGGGGGGGAGGGGGGTAGAGCACACATGGACGGATGGCAAGGTGCGGCCGGCCGGCCCCCCCCCGTGAAGGCCGCGCGGGGGAAGGCTCCCGCCGGCCAGCCCGCCGCGCAGCCATGAGGTGTGACCCCTAAGTTAGCCGGAAGCCGGGTCAGCTTGAGCCGGCCCGCCGATGGCGGGAGAGAGGCGCCGGCCTCGGTTGCCGGCTCCTGGCGGTTCGGGGAACGGGATCCCGCAAGCGTGGATCAGACGCGATTGCGCGTGCCATTCCAGCACGATTGCGCGTGATAATTGCGTGCGCGGCGGTTTCCCCTTTATCTTCATTTATATGATGAGATCATGGAGGAGTGAGCTAATTGCACCCCAATAATTCTATAAATGGGTTTGTCCCCATCAACCCTTAAAGTTTTAAGTGGACATTAAAGTAGAACTCTTTGAAAGAAGACTATCAGAACATGCATTAAATTTCTATTTGAATCGTTTTCAAGCCTATTTTATAATCCTAAAAAGAGCATCACCATATATATAAGTGCCAATTTCTACTCCGCCTCAACATTCAATTTCACTGTTATTTAAACTACGAAGGTTCTGGAACCATTGAAAATTTTGAATAAACGTCTGTCAAATTCCTTGGATCGTAGCCAATTATAAGAAGAAAAATCTCATGTGAAATTGTCCGAAATCTAAAGATTCCGACTCTGTTTGGGTGTGTGGTGGGACTCCCTCGCATCAAATAGTTATCGGAAGAGCGAGGAGCGGTCCTAATTTGGAAAAAGCCAAAGGTATGATGTGACTCACTTTCCCACCACAGGGGTCCCCTTCCCTTTTCCATCACCCTTTCTTTCCGAATGCAAACAAAGGCCAACGGCCCACCCAAACAAAGCTTCTATCATCTTTAACTTCTTCTTCTACCCGTCCACTCAACTACCATTCTATTTAGCGCCACTCCCAACGGAGCCTTAGTCAAGATGATTTTTCGTAGCCTCAGCCTCATTCAAAAAGTTCATTTGATTTATTTAGGGTCTGTTTGGCATAACGGTAGATATGAATCATGAGACGTACGACCTCACCTAAGAGTTTCATTCCCTTGTATGTTCAAAACTAGTTTTCTTTTCTTGGTGAAGGCCATAACCGTTGTCATGACAAACTTACATTATATGATGATGGTTTTTCATCCAAAGTCACCGAAGCAAAAACACCGCGTCAAGTCAAATGGAGCTTTAGTCCACTTCCTAATTAAAAGTCAACCCATGTATTATAATTGCCTTTTCGGTTGCCACGTCGTCTTTGACAGAACGGCGAGCGACCAAACAACTCTGGCGGCATCTTCGTTCCGCATGGAGTTTTGGCGTTATCGCGAGTCGTTCAGGACTAGAGGGCTGTGCTTAGACGGACTTTGCCTACCGCCGTTCCCGCCCACTTACCCGCCAACTCCCACACTGCTAAGGTTAATTGATTGATTGCTATGAAGAGATATCAAAACCTTCACAATTCTCCCGTTGGCCGACCGTATTGATGGTAGTTGGAGCTGTTGTTTTGAGGGGTATTTGTCTTTCTGTGTTTACCATAATTTTTTTTATAAATATAAAGGGGTTATGGTTCTTTGTGGTTTTGAGAGAGTTGGAGTTATGTGGAGTTGTAATATTGTATTGACATCTTTTTTTTCTCCCCCACCAATGATAGTGAGCATCCCATCTTCGTGGACGTAGGTTCTCCTCGCCGAACCACGTAAATCGCATCGTGTTTATTGTTTGTGATTTTGTTTTTCCGCATCGTTTCGCACAAGTATGCAAAAATTTGTGATAGCGGAAAACGGGACACCAGGCGCAGGAACACTCAACCACACTGAGCCCAAGCAAACCAAAAAACAACCAAAAGAGCAGGAGTCTTGTACTTATCAAAGATCTTTATAGAGCAAGACATACATGACGAGATATGATTGCCAATGAATCCGATGGAAGCAGGAAAAATACAAAACCAAAACAAACCGCGCAGACTAAAGGAGTAACTGCCGGTCTTGCTGCTAACCGCTATGGAGTCCGCTGAAGCCGTCTGGTTGCAAGACCGCAACAAGCCGCATGGACTGCCCGTTATTCCATTGCTGAAAGGAACTTTGTCCGCTGAACTGCAAGTTTTCTCACCGCGAGGTCGCCTAGCCTCCAGATCCCGCAGACTGTTGCCACCGAACTGAACAAGCCGCCTAGAGGCGGACATCTTATTGAATAGGGAAACAAGTTGCAGAAGAGAGACCGCCTGGTCGCAAGCCGCGACCAGCTGCTAACTGCCGATTGAAACCGCAGAATCCACACTGACCCTGACCGAAGTCAGAACCAAGTCCCTGGCTCCTTAGCGCAATTCACACAACTTGTACAGCACAAACCGGTCAAACTCTTCAAACCGCGCGTATAGAAAACCCTAACCGCAGCAACCTCTCGCGAGTTCACTTACTGTTCACTCGGTATCTTCTGATGTGACCGGGAGGGGGTCCTATTTATAGGCGCGGAGAGAAGTGTGATCACCGCTCTAGACGATAGGATAACCGCCCTATCTTGTGCGAGTACCAAGTGTATCCGCAAATGTTGCGGATATACAATAGACCACTGCGACTTAGCCAAAAGAGAGTCCGCCAAGGTTGTGCCACCAAGGGCGGATACCAAACCTCTGAAAAGTCGCCAAGCCCAGCAAGACTAGATCACGAAACAGGCGGACTCAGCGAGTACCACCCCAATCGGCCCACTTCCAGACAGCTCCAGACCGCAAATATTGAGCTCGCAGCCAAGGCGCACAAGACAGACTGCTGCCGAGCTCGACGGACAACAACAGCAGTCCGCGCAGACTGCGCGACTACCCGGACAACCTACCCAGGACATGATGCAGAACCAGGCCAAATCCGCAACACCGGCCAACCCTGCAACACTGCGGATAACATCCTATCCTCCTGGTTACAATCTGGGGAACAAGCTATAAAACACTGTCCGACCTAGCTAGTCACCAGCTCTGTCCGCTCAGATCGCACGATCTGACCACCGAGATAACTAAAACTGTTCGCACAGTCTGCCCGAACAGACCGCCCATGCTGTCACTTTCATTTCAACATTTTCAACAAAGTAGTATCAGAAGGAAGTTCTAGTGTGATATTGTTTAGAGGCGGCGTTGTAGATCTAGCCGCTTGTTTTGGTGGAGGCCGCACAAGTCCGCAGGCGGCAGCCCGTGTTCACAAACATCCGATCCAGCAAAAAGGTTGGAGGTGGCGCTGGTTTAAGAGGGCCGTTCAGTGCCAACTCTCGCAGATCTGGTCGCACGAGGTGCTCGCAGGTCAGACTTCATTTTGGCGGAAGCGTCCTTGTGGATCCGGGCCCTGGTTTTGGAGGAGGCTGTGTAAACAAAATTTTAGTGGATCACAGACAAAAATTAGAAAACTTTTTTTCTTTTTTCCAGTCTGGCAAGGGAGCCGATTAAGAAAAAAAATAGGTTTTTTTAGCCTTTCTTTCTCAGCAAGTGCTACGACAATTTAAAAAAGAAATTGTTATTGGTACTCATAAATAAATATTTGTACTCAAAATAGATATTTGTACTCATAATTAATATTTGTACCAATACATAATAATATTAGGAAAACTGATGGGGTCTCCTGAGAGACATTAGCCGCACCCCATACATGGGGTGTGGATATCCGAACCTCCCCCGACGTAACCATCATCGCCGTCGCCGCAAACCGTCATTGTCGCCCCCGCGCCAACCGCCATCATCGCCGCCGCCGTGACAACCTCCATCGCCGTCGCCGCAAACCGTCATCGCCGACGCCGCATCGAAACCGCCGCCGACGCATCGAAACCGCCGCCGACGCCGCGTCAACCGCCATTGCCACCGCCGTGCCAACCGCAATCACCGCTGCCGTGCCTACCGCAATCACCATCGCCACCGCCGCGTCGTATGAGTTGCTCGTCGTGCGACTATTCTCAGAGCATTGTGATAGTAAAAATAACTATTTTAGCACACATGAGAACTGTTTGCTTGTTTTCGTGACAGTAATCACTGCACTCTTTCCTGTCAAACACGAGTATTTTGTATTTCTTTGATGTATGTATTTCTCTCATATGAAGAAAATTATTTTCACATGTTCATTGGGAGTCGGGAATGGTCGGAGGGATGTGGCAAAATGTAGGGGATGTTGGGCGTCGAAGGAGAAAAGAAGCGTCAGCGAGGAGATGGGCGGAAAGCGCGATGGAATAGAGGGCGCGACAGACGATGAGATATTATCGAACCGTCGGAGAGAGACTGCGAGCGAAGAGACGAATGTTCGGCTGCGGGAGTTTAGAGCCTGAGAGAAATAGAAACAAAATTTGTGTTGGATACAAATATCAGGTAGGTTTAGAGAAAAAAAGCTAAAATTTGTATTATTCTGGATATGAATATCAAATTATGAGGTGTAAATAATAATTCCCTTTAAAAAGGTAGGATTTGTTTCCTATTATTGATTGGAAAGAACCAAACAAAAGAAAAAAAAAATTCTTTATTGGCGTTTCCTTCTCTGGCTGCTGGTAGCTAGAGCTGTCACGGTTCCAGTTCTACCAAAATCATGAACCGGACCACTAAGATAACGGTTCTTCAAGTTAGAACCAAGTCCTTATTTGATTTGACCGGTTCCGGTTCTGGTTCCGGTTCCAGCTTAATTTTTGGAACCGTCGTGTCAACGGTTCCGGTTACGGTTCAAAAAGAACCAAAACCAAACCGGCCAATATCGGTTCGGTCCGTTTCCATGCAGTTCGGCCCGGTTTCAATCGATTCCAACTAAAACCAAAATCAAATTTGGCGGAATAAAATAAAAGCAGGTTGCAAATAGTAAAACTCAAAACAACATCGAAATAGAAATAATTATGCTGCACACTTCTCGACGATCTTTTCCACGATCGGTGTGATATTATCAATTGTCTTCCTACGCGTGTAGACTTGCCACGAATTTTAGTTTGCTTGCGCACGTCTCGTCGGCATGCTCAACTGTAACAACCGCCTACAGTTAGTAGTTTTTCATGATTACTAATAAATAATAGTTGTATATCTTATATATTTTTTAAATAAAATATTTCAAAAAATATGTAAATAAAATTGAAAATATATTATATAACTGTATAAAAATAAAAAATGCACTACAAAAATTGACTCCAAACCGCAACTATGTCAAACCATATGATACAGTTTTTATGCGGTGACGTTTTGTTCAGTGCAAAATCGACACCCTTTAGTGCGATTGCGATTTGGATTCAAACTACATCAGCTTCACTCGCATAGTAAGTATAAATATTAAAGATAAATTATAAAATAATAACAATATAATAATAATAATAATAATAAACGGGTCTCGGTTCGGTTCTACTTCGGTCCGGTTCAGATCGGGTCTAAAAATCTTGAAACTGCTTGAGACTTATATGTTGCGGTTCCGGTCCGGATAATAATGTGTAAAAACCACACCCGGATCAATGTTGTTCACGGTTCCAAAATTCAAACCGGAACCCGAATAATTTGCGAACGGTTCGGTCCGGTTCTTTGCGGTTCCGGTTCGGTTCAGGTTCGATTTGCGGTTTTCGGTTTTAAGTGACAGCTCTACTGGTAGCACAGGAATTGATAAAAAGAAAGTTTTTTGAGAGGCTTTTCCTTCTTCGGTTTGATTTTTTTTTATTTTCCCTCCACTGGCGGTACAACAGTACAGCTCAGGAGACCAGAAAAAGTGAGAGTTCTCTGAAATAAAGAAAAAAATCTCCGAGAGGTAACAATTTTTTTGTTTTGTTTTACATTAACTAGCAAAAAAACTTTTCCTGCTTTGTTTATTTGGATTCTGTATTATTATTGTTATAATCAATCGGAAATATGAGAGACTCCAGAGCGGCAGAATCAACGATTCATCATATGGGTGCACATCCGGTGAAAATTGATGTTACCAAATTTGATGGAAAGAGTAACTTTGACATGTGGCGATGTGAGGTGATGGATGTGATATGCTCTCTGCATTTGAAGAATGTTCTTGATTGTGATGAATGTCCTGATGGGATGACTGAAAAAGTTTGTTCGAAGATGAATCAGAACGATTGCGGGTTGAAGACAAGACACTCATTTTATTGAATTCGCTTCAAGATGTGTATGAGAACTTCACGATGTCTCTCATGGGAAGGAGGTCTTAAAGTACAGTGAAGTGTCTACGACATTATTAAATCACGAGTTCCGTCGAAGAGATAAAGAGTCATCGAAGACGGTTGGCCGAAGCACTGGTGTCTCATCGTGACAGATCCGAGAAGAAGAAAAACTGGCACAAGAAGAGTAATAATGATACTCAAAGGCGTGGTAATTCACGTAGTCATGGTCTTGTGCGCAATCAGTGTGCATTCTATATCATCCGGGCAAAGGTAATGTGATAGTCGATGACTTGAGTAGGAAGACCACACAGATCTTTAACTTTTTTGTGGAATCCTTGGTGAAAGAGTTTTTATTAATGAGTATTTATGTTGGGAGTAGCGATTCAGCAAGCAGCCTAGAAGTGGCAGAGCCTTCTTGGATTACGCTTACAAGGCTATATCAAAAGGACGATCCTGATTTGCAGCATATTCGTAGTAGAACTGAGAAAGGGGAATTACCAGACTTTTCAATTGATGATGTGGGTACTTTGAACTACCGCGATAGATATTATATTTGTACAACCTCGTGTTCGTCGAAGGAGCTCAGGTAGCCAGGCGGGCCACCCCCGACCTGCGCATCGAGGGGTTACCCTAGCGAGCCAGCCTGGCCCGCACCCTCCTAGGCGGGCCAGCTCGCGCCCCCTTGGCGGGCCAGCCCCGCCCTCCTCTCCTAGGCGGGTCGGCCCGCACCCTCCCAGCGAGCCAGCCCTGCCCGCGCCTATCTTGGCGAGCCAGCCCCGCCCGCCTCTCCTAGGCGGGTCGGCCCGCGCCTTCCCGGCGAGCCGACCCCGACCCGCGCCTCACGCCGAGTGGAGGCAGTGAAGGGCTGCTCGCTCGATTCCCAACGGGGAGGACCTCTTACTGTCTTACCCCATTGGCCTGCCCCTAGCCGGTCAATACAACAGGGTCTCGCTGTTGGCAGACCCAGGTGGGCTGCATATAGCTGTTTAGAACAGCGGAGTTCGGTTGTTGGCAGGCCAGCCCGAGGGGCTTTTAGTAATTTCAAGACAACAGAGGTTAGTTATTTACAGACCATCTTCAAAATCCTATAAATAGGACCCAATGGGTACCTCAGAAGGCAGGCTTACTTGCTCCCCAGTCTTCTAGCGCTTTCTAAGGTACCTTAGCCCGACATTTGGCTAATGAGGGGAAGCACTCAGTGATCTTCCGATTTTGTGGTGGGACCTCCGAGCCGGGCCCTTGGTCAAGTCCTTTGCTCTCTTTCCCTTGTTGTTTTTCTTGCAGGAGCGAAGTAGGTGCGCGACCACCCCTTCACCAAGGGTGAACTCCACAAGAGACCGATTTTTGATTTCAATAGTATTCCCGCTGTTGAGGATATTCGAGCAAAGTTGTGTAGTGAAGTACATGGTTCTTGTAACATCCCGACTTTTATTGGGCCACCAGAGCCCTAGTGGGCCCAAAAAAAGTGGCCCGGACCCTACCCGTGACCCGGTGGGAGGTAACCCTAGGTAGGAAATAGAGCTAGAGAACTCTGAATTGAGTTCTGTCAGTTTTTGTGGCCTCGTATAGTCAATACAAGCACATCGAAACTCATCGCATCACAATCCGAGATCTAACGACAGATTTAGACACTTTGACCATTTTAGCGCACTGCGACGCGCAGATTTTGGACTTTCGCCAAACAGACTCCGATTCAACCCCAGTCAATGGCGTTGGACTCGTATGGTCAATACGAAGTTAACTGAAGTCATCCCAGTCAATTTCGACGATAATTGGTCAACTCGTGATCAAATCAAGCATAGTCGTGCACCGAAAAGCGTGCGCACACCAATTATGACACGACACCCGAACTTTGACCCGATCTTGATGACTTGGACCCACTTGTACTTTTACTAGCAAGGGGGGGGACCCACCCTAGGATTGACTTGGTCAAATCCCCATAAAAACCCATTTTTGGATTTTTCTCCAAATAGGGGCCCACCTCCTCTTCATGGGTGGTGGATAGTCCTTGCCCCCCCTCACTCTCCTTTGGGCCCCCAACCAGCAAGCTCCACCTTAGGACAAGTGGAGGCCCACCACTACCCCTCCTCTCCTCTCTTTCTCCCCCTCTTATTAAAATCCCAAGCCCATAAGGGCTTAACCCTTTTTCCCCACATGGGGGAAATGTTGGGGCCTCAAGCTGTCCTTGGACAGCTGGAGGGTGGGGATTAATCCCTCCCTAAGGAGGGATTAATCCCACATTGGCTAGGGGAGGATATCCCCTCCTCCCCAAGCCTATAAAAGGGCACCCCCTCTCCTTTGACCTCAACAACTCTGAGAGCTCTCCCTCCCCCCTCCCAGGCTCTACCGGAGCTCAGGTGATCGGAAAAGGCGAGCCAAGGGGCCTACCACTCCACCACCACCACCTTTAGCATGGCCGACCCCTCCCGAGCTCACCAAACTCAGGTGCAGACCTTCTCCCTCCCCCTTCCTTATTCTGGACGACTTGCATGCGCCCCCCGGCAGCCGGAGCGCCGCTGACGCCACTCGAGCCATGTTCTAGGCCGGGTGGTGCCCAAGGACAAAAGCTCCTCCTCCAGCGCTAGTGGTGACGCTGGGGGAGTGCTAAACCACTGGGGGAGTGCTAAACCACTGGGGGCGGTGACCCCTAGCGGAGGAGAGCAGCGGTGCCGCTGAAAAACGTGGCTCCGGCGGCACCCGCAAAACAGAGCAATGCTCTGTTTAGAGCTTGCGGCGGCGGCCGATGGCGTAAGGCAGCCGGGCCACCGCCGACGAGAAGCCCGACCCCCAGCGCACCGGCCGGGGGTGGTGCAGTAGGCGGCCAACAACCCGAGGAGCGGGGGTGGCGCGGTGGTGCCGGGAGCAGAGCCCCCGCCACCCCTGGCTCTCGGGTTAAGTTTTTCAGCGACGCTAGGCCGCCGAACCACCGCCCAGAGGGTCGCCGGCCCCTGGCGAGTCGATCGGGGCCGTCAACGACGGCTGGCAGTGGCTGGCCGATTGTGGTGGAGGCTGCCACCCTCCACACTGCCGGGAAGCACAGCTGCCGTCCGATCTCAAGATGAGATCGGACGGCCCTGATTACCTTAATTCTCGCCCCCCGCCTCCTCTTCTGTGCCCCCACAGCGGATCCGTGGTCAATCCGTTGTGGGGAAGCGCTGGCCTTTTGCGCTACGCGACTCGATCTCAGCCGCAGGATCCTCTTTGATCTGCTAATTACAGACCATTTCATTAATAGAAATTTGTAGAAATTTCTAGGCCAAACCTAGGCCTCTAGGGAAAAGTGATCAACATAAAAAATGTTCTCCATGATGAGGGCTTCCTCCACAAAATTTTTGAGAATTTTTGGAGTTGATTTAGCATTTTTAAAAGCCAAAATAAAATTTGTTTGGCCAAATTAAAAACCCAAAATACTTGAGAAAATTATAAAAAAATTACTAAGCTCATTTTAGACCCTCTTAAAGGTTGCATTAAAATTTGGGGTCATGGGGATAGGTTTTGATATTTTTCCTAAAATTTGGAAGCCTAGGGTCGCCCTCAGAACGTATTCCGCTCATTTTCCCTCGAAGGTGAAAAATTGGAACGCGCGACCACCCTTCCTATTTTGAATAAGAAACTCAAATCATTTTATCAATGAGAGTGGCCTAGGCAAGTGACCAAGCTCCGGGTATTCCGAGATTTCGTGAAACCATCTAGCCCCTCGACTCTCGGGTAATTTGGGCACGCTCGGAAGGTGAGAGTACAGGTGATGAGTTATGAATTATTCCCGACAAATAATAATAAGAATGTGATAGTTTTACTTTCAAGACAACCTAAACACCTAGAGGGGGGGGGGTGAATAGGTTCTAATTGCTTGTTCAAATTTTTAGGCAGAATTCAATTACAAAAATTAAAACATCCAGCACAGCATTCACAGACATTTAATCATCACAGATTGCATAATGTTTTATAGTGGTTCCCCAAGGTCTGGGTACATCCACTTTCCCCCTTCACCTATCTAGCAGTATGCTAGATTCGGTCAAACTTCCACTATTCTCAGATCCTCAGATCCTACAGCTCAGAACCTGGATAGGTTCCTACAACTCAGGCACAACAGCCCTACCTCAGCCTTGCCACAAGGCGTACAACTCAGAGAAGAACCTTCTCCTACACTCAGGAAAACAGCCCTACCACTCAAAGATCAACTCTCCTACACTCAGCCTTTATATCACAGGCTTACAACTCAGATCTGTGTAAAACAGATCCTACAGAAATTTAGAAAAGAAGTTTTAATGTCTTGCCTTTGTTGAGAGAGAAGAGGACAAGACAATTCTTGATCAGCTGATGAAATCAACTGAATCTGAGCTTTCTTCAAAGCTTCTTGAATCTGAACTTAGCTGAGTTGATTTCCAAACAGCTTCTTAAGAAACCACTGATGACTTCCTTCTTCTTCTTCAAAATGGGTGGATCCCTCTCTATCCAACACCTTTGATGATACTTCTGAATTCTTGTTAGAACTCTTCTTAGATCGATCCTGAGATCGTCTTCTTAGATCTTCTGATGAAGATCTTCTTTAGTGTATTACACCTTCTTGATTTGATTTCTCAATTTGATTGCCAAAGTTCAATCTTCTCATTTCTTTACTTCTCTCTGAATCTGTCTATTTATAGATCTTCTTAATGGTAACCGGCTGATCCGGTTTATAACTGTCTTCTGACAAGTCTGACAACATCAGTTAACTGGCTGCAACCCATAGCTGTCAAGTCTTCAAACAGATCCTGTGCCTTAGTCTTGGTCAGCAATGTGTTGAGACAGACTGTCAGGAAGTGTCGAGACCAACTGTCTGTATGTGTCGACACAAGTAACTTTGGTGTCGACACAGCCTTTGATGATGTCGACAAGTTTGCCTTTAAGTCGACACAGCTTCTTCAGAGAATAACTTGGTCTTGACTTTGTAGTGTGTCGACACAAGTCCTGTGTGTCGACACAAGTCCTGTGTGTCGACACAGTTGTTGTAGATTCAGAACTCAGTATGTGCTGACTTAGTCTTCTGGTGTCGACACAAGTATTGTCGACTTCTGCCAATATGTGTCGACTCTGTCTCATTGTGTCGACACAGCCTCCCAGTGTCGACACAAATGTGGTCGACTATCTTCCTGTGAGTCGACACTGCTTCCCAGTATCGACACAAATGTGATCGACTATCTTCCTGTGAGTCGACACTGCTTCCCAGTGTCGACACAAATGTGGTCGACTATCTTTCTCTGTGTCGACACAGCTTCCTTCAAGTGTCGACACAAATATTCTGAAGTGTCGACACTGTTTATTCAGGTGTCGACACATGGACTTAGAATATTTTTCTGCATTCTTTAACACTTCTTCACCTGCACATGTCAACTTAAAACAACATCAAATACACCTTGATGTATATCATTGAGCTAAATTGGGCTTCTTCAAATCAGGTACACATTTTCCAATGTACCCAACAATCTCCCCCTATTTGGAGAAGTCATAACCCTTATAGCCAATGATATACACCATTTATAAAAAGTATAATATGATGATATATGACATAACAGGAATACTTAATATAAACAAAATATGAACAATCCATCACAGAGTGAACATTATATGATTCCAAACAAAATATTATTTATAACTTGATAATGTTTGATTACAGAGTTTTACATTGAATGATTTAGTCAAAACATTACAAAATACTTTTGAAAGAACTTAAAATTAAGACTGATCAGGCTCTCTTATGACAATCCCTTTGCCAGATTGGATTTGAGCCTTCACAGGAGCTTCAGTATCTTCAGCTGGCTTCTTGCCTTTTTGATCAGCCTTCTTCTTTGCTTCTTCCTTGAGCCTTTGCCTTTCAAAGTAATGAAAAGGCTTTGGAAAGTACTTGCTCGGCTCCTGAGCATCTGGTGGCAGCCTACCCAGCTTGGCTTTTCTTCTGAACTGTACTATTGCCTCCTGCCTAGCTTCATGCTTTTGCCATTCTATTTCATTATACCACTTTCCTCTTTCATGAACTTGGTCTTTCACAGCCTTCCATGCAGTGAGTATAATATTTCTTGAAGTAGGGCTCCACTGCTCAAAATCTGGCTTAAGTTTAGCCTGCTCTCTAAATCTCTTCTTAGATAGTAAAGCATCTTGCTGTTCTTTCAAAGTGGCCTCAGGCTTATCCACTTTCTCAATAATAACCCTGTTAACATCCTTTGGAGGACTATACATTTCTTGAACTTGCTGATCAATCATATCAAAATCTGGAGGAGGGTAAATGACTTGGGCAACCTCAGGTTGATTGCCTTCAAGTAGACCTGTTTGTATTCCTGACTCAGCCACCATAACATCATCACACAAAGGTGGATATCCCAATGTGGCTCGAATACTATTGGTCACCCATTTGGTGTGCTCTGAGCCTGCATGAACTAACAACCTCTCCCCCTTTATGGATTCTCTGGTAATATGATCTCTTAGATCTTCCTTCTGAAATCTGATCTGTCCATCCAGATAATTCACACCCTCTTTAAAAAATGGTTTTAACTTTTGAAGCTTGTCAGATATGTCCTTTTGAGAGGTAGTGATAGCAGTTTTAACAGATTCAATAGCAGCTTGAAATTTCTTATCAAATTCTTCCATCTCCTTTGCTCTAGCTGCAGGCAGGCCAGGAGTAGTCTTTTTCAATTCAGCAATAATCTCTTGATGAGATTCAGTTAAATTGTCATTCATCCTTAGCTGATTCTCCAAAACATAGCTTTGCTTTAAAGCAATATCATCCACTTTAGGGATGATGGACTGCTGTTGTTTTGCCAAATACACCACAGCATTACCTCCCTTATGGAAGCAATCTGTCATCTCCTTCTTATGCATATTGACTTCAAATCGAATTGACTTTATATCCTGAGCCAAGTCAAATTGAAGGGCCTTATTGCTCTCATCAACATATTTTTCAACTGCCACTCTATGGTCATCTAACTTAACTTGCAAATCAACCATAAACTTGTTATAATTAAATTTAGAATGGGATGGTTGAGTTGTAGTCTGTAGAGCCTGCTTATAACCTTTGCTCTTTCTCTTGAAGACTACAAGTTTTCTCTTCTTAGTCATTCTGGCTTCTTCAGTCTCAGATTCAGATGAACTATCAACTTGAACTCTTTCTTGAGGAGGAGGAGGAATATCTGTCTCAGTGCCATGTTGTTCAGCTTCAACATGCACAGACTCCCCCTCAACTATTTGCTCCTTCTCAATTTCTATCTCCATGTCAAGCGCCTTTTCAATCTCTTGCCCCTCTTCTACTCTATCAGTAGCCATATCAACATTAGGGAATAACTCATCTAGAGTATATTCCTTCTGAGCTTGAACATAAGATGTATCAATTAGTTCTTTTATATTCAGATCTTTGGAGATATCAATTTGGACTGCCTCTTGCACTGGGTCAGATATCTTCTCCCCCTGTACTTGTTCAGTATTGGTAATGTCCTGGGCAGGTGAGTACACTTGCTCCCCCTGCACCTGTGTAGAAATAGAAATATTAGAAATGTCTTTAGTAAGGAAATACACCAGCTCCCCCTACAACTGTACCTGGTCAGGAGTAGATACAATCTGGGCAGGTGAATGAGCTTGCTCCCCCTGCATCTGTGCAGGTATAGTGTCTTGCTGGGCTGGATTAGACACAGGGTGATCTTCATCCTGCTTCCTCTCTTGTTCTTCTTGAAGCTGCTCAGTATCTTGAGCATGAGAAGAGGATTTCACTGGGGTGTCCTGCCTGCTCTCATCAGGCACATCCTTAGACAACACCCTATCCCACCTAGAAAATAACCTCATGTCCATCTTTCTCATGTGATTGATCTTTGTTCCTGGCAGGTGTTGCATTACCTCAGGGATCACTCCATTCAGATATAAACTCATAATTCTAGCCAGATTTGGCTTCTTTATTCCTTCCTTGATCTTTTCAAAGATTACAGCTGACCAATCAGTTGG
Source organism: Platanthera zijinensis (assembly GCA_039513925.1). Classification (NCBI taxonomy): domain Eukaryota; kingdom Viridiplantae; phylum Streptophyta; class Magnoliopsida; order Asparagales; family Orchidaceae; genus Platanthera; species Platanthera zijinensis. Next base: position 32,957,672 of record CM077085.1, read on the forward strand.
AATTGTAAACACAATTCTGGTCATGAGGCTGAACATAGAGGCTGAAATCCTATCATGTCCCCCTAGTTTGCACAGAATCACCTTGCCAACTACTTCAGACAGAAATTTCCCTTGCTGATTCATCCCTTTCCTGTTGAAAGCAGCTCCAATCTTCAGAGTGGGATCCAATCCGCACCATTGGATAGCCTCCCTTAACTTAGAAGCAGAGACTTCTTCTTCATTCTCAATTATTGGTAAATGTAGAATCTTCCTTAGACTTCTTGGGGTAATCTTCACTGTCGACCCATGCACAGTGGACTTTATCTTGAGAACATCTGAACCTATTGATGCAGAGTTAAAGAATTCATGCACCTCCTTCTTCCATATCTTCGAAGGTTCAGAAACTATGAACTCTAATCCGGATTCGGAAATAAGAGAGATAACTCGTTGAACATCTGTTGGGGCTTCGGCAAAGGCATTCCTTACTAACTCATAACCTTCATTGATGTTGTCTTCAATCTTCGGCGCTATTGTTCAGGTGAGAAAGCTTGAGAGAAGAGAGAGAGAGAGAGAGATAAAGTTGACACAGGGTTTCAGTCTCGAAAACCTTGTAAGCGTGTCGACTGTATAAGTTCTTGACCTATTTATACCTTCTATTGAAAGAAGATCAAAAGGCGGGAAAAAACAGTCTATATGTGTCGACACAGATGGAATGTGTCGACACAAACTTCTATTGTCTCGACAACAAATCTGTCTACTATGTGTCGACACCAAATGTCGATATGTCGACACCTGAGAGATATAGTAGAGTATCAGAAAATCTGTGTCGACTCTTAGGATAAGTGTCGACACAAAATTTGTAAGTGTCGACATCACTATTCTGGTGAAGTCGACACTACATTCTTGGATCAGTCGACAATTTAATTCTTAAGTGTCGACACATATTCTCTGTGTCGACACAATATTTCTGACTTGTCGACATTACTTCACTGAGTCGACACATTATCACTGAATGTGTCGACACTATTTTACTTAGCCAATCTCTGTTTCTGTCTACACCACTTAAGACCATTTGATAATCTAATATGTTATTTGTAAGTTTGTTGATAATCTAATCAATGGTCAGCATGCCTAATTCAATTTTAAATTTATTGAATTTTGTTTCATCCAGAGGCTTAGTGAATACATTTGCTATTTGATAATCTGTTTTAACAAATTCCAATGTGATGTCTTCTCTTTCTACATGATCTCTAAGAAAATGGTATTTAATTTCTATATGCTTAGTTCTACTATGAGAAACATGATTATTAGCAATAGAAATTGCACTCTTAGAATCACACAAAAGAGGTATTCTACTTACTTGAATACCATAATCTTTAAGCTGATGCTGTATCCACAGTAGTTGTGCACAGCAGCTGCCAGCAGCAACATATTCTGACTCAGCTGTAGATATAGCCACATTGGTCTGCTTCTTACTACTCCAAGATATCAATCTTCCTCCCAAGAATTGACAAGTACCTGTTGTACTCTTCCTATCCTCTCTACAGCCTGCAAAGTCTGCATCTGAATAACCTGTTAGTAGAAAATCTCTATTCCTAGGGTACCAAAGGCCTAGATTAGGTGTGCCCTTAAGATATCTCAGAATCCTTTTGACTGCAGTATAATGAGACTCTTTAGGGCAGGCTTGGTACCTAGCACAGACACATGTAGCATACATAATATCTGGTCTACTAGCTGTGAGATATAGTAGAGAACCAACTATTCCTCTATACAAAGTCTCATCAACAGGTTTACTTGCATCATCTTTGCATATAGGCATACTTGTCCCCATAGGAGTTCTCATGATGGAGGATGACTCCATACCATACTTTTTGATTAATTCTTTAGTAAACTTTGACTGGGATATGGACAAGCCATCATTAGTCTGTCTTACTTGGAGTCCCAAGAAGAACTTCAGTTCCCCCATACTGCTCATCTCAAACTTCCCTTGCATAAGTTTGGCAAACTTTTTACAAAGGTTGTTTTCAGTAGATCCAAAGATTATGTCATCAACATAAATCTGAACTAAGATGATCTTGCCTTTGGATTCCCTAAGGAATAGAGTTTTGTCAATTTTTCCTCTTGAGAATTTATTCTCAATAAGGAAAGTAGACAGGGTTTCATATCAAGCCCTTGGGGCTTGCTTTAACCCATACAAAGCTTTTCTAAGCTTATAACATAATCATGTTTAAGAGGATCTACAAAACCTGATGGCTGCTCTACATATACTTCTTCTTTAAGATCACCATTCAGAAATGCTGACTTCACATCCATCTGGTATACCTTGAAGTCTTGATAGGCTGCATAGGCAAGGAACATTCTGATTGCCTCCAGCCTTGCTACTGGGACAAAGGTTTGATCAAAGTCAATCCCTTCTTCCTGCCTGTATCCTTTAGCAACCAATCTTGCTTTATTTTTCACTATTACTCCATTCTCATCCAACTTGTTCCTGTAGATCCATTTTGTCCCAATTATATTGTGGCCTCTTGGTTTAGGAACAAGCTCCCAGACATTGCACCTTCTGAATTGATTCAGCTCCTCTTGCATAGCATCAGTCCAGTGTAGGTCTTGGATGGCTTCTTCAAACTTCTTAGGCTCCATTTGTGACAGGAAACTTGAATGCAGAACTGTGCTTTGACTTCTGCTTCTAGTCTGCACTCCCTGTCTTGGATCACCTATTATCTGATCAGTTGGATGGTCTCTTAAATGTCTTGTAGCTGGAGGAAGATTCCCTTCTGGTTGAACATCTCCAGCTCCTTCATTATGCTGAACCTCTTGGTTTTCTTCATCTTCTATTGTGTCTTGTACTCCCCCTGGACAATATCCTTCATTTTCCAATACTCCATCTTCCCTTGAAGCTTCAGCAATAGAGAGCTTGTCCATTCCTTTGCTTATACCTGTTGAGTCATTTGATCTACAAGACAACTCACAGTTGATTAATCTTGTTTCATCAAACACAACATGCACAGATTCTTCAACAACTTGAGTAGTCAAGTTGAAGATTCTATAGGCCTTACTATTTGTGCTGTACCTAAAAAATATCCCATCTTGGGATTTGGCAGCAAACTTAGTCAAATATGACTTACCATTGTTAAGTATATAGCATTTGCAACCAAAGATTCTGAAGTAGGATAGATTTGGTTTTCTACCTTTCATAATTTCATAGGGAGTCTTTTTGTGGCTCTTGGTGATAGAAGCCCTATTGATCACATGACAAGCAGTGTTTACTGCCTCAGCCCAGAAATATTCTGGTAGAGAGGTGTCACTCAATAGAGTTCTACCAGCTTCAATTAATGTTCTATTCTTTCTTTCAGTAATTCCATTTTGCTGAGGTGTTCTTGGTGAGGAGAACTCTTGGAAAATCCCAAAGTCTTCACATAACTTTGTCATGCTTTCAGATTGAAACTCAGTACCATGGTCACTTCTGATTTTGACCACTGTATTATTCAGTTCATTCTAAATTTGCTTTACAAAATTAAGTAAGACACTTGGGGTTTCAGATTTCTGTCTCAGAAAGAACACCCATGTAAATCTAGAATAGTCATCTACAACCACAAAAGTGTAGACCTTCCTACCTAGACTATGAACTGGCATAGGACCAAAAAGATCCATATGCAAGAGGTATAAGCACCTCACAGAATCCTTGTTTTCAAGGCTTTGAAAGGAGGATTTTGTCTGCTTGCCCTTTTGACAAGCTGAGCATATCCCTTCCTTCATACACTTAACTTGAGGACCATTCCTCACTAACTCTTTGATAAAGAGTTAGCCAATTGTCTTGTAGTTAAGATGAGCCAATCTCTTGTGCCACTTAACACAATGAGAAGCATTGTCATCAGCTACAAGACAGATGGGAGAAGCTTTATTCTCACATACAAAATTAAGACAATATACATTTCTCTTCCTATACCTAGTCAAAATGATCTCTTGATCACTTGACCTTTTGATATGACATCCATCCTTAACAAATGAAATGTCATATCCTAAATCACTCAGCTGGCTTATGCTTATTAGATTATGTTTCAAACCTTTTACATAAGCCACTTGGGTGATAGTAATTAGGTTAGAAGAAATGTTACCAAACCCTTTGATGACTCCTTTTTCAGATCCACCAAAGATCACTTTAGGTCCATCTTTGACAGATGAATACTCCTTCAGCAGCCCCTTTGTTCCAGTCATGTGCCTGGAACAACCACTATCCAAGTACCATATAGGGGCATGGTTACTTGGATTCACCTGCAACACAGATTTACTTACCCTTAGAACCCAAGCAAGTCTTGGGTCCTTGGTTCAAGTTAGCATTAACAAAGCTACCATTATTTCTTCTAACAGGTAGACTATTGTTCTTTCTAACACTTGTGTTATACCAGCAGTCTAGTGCAAAATGGCCTTTCTTGCCACATCACCAACATTCAAACATATTGTATCTAGTTCTAGATACATCCTTGACAAAAGAATTTCTGTCCATTGTTGGTGCTGCAGCAGCTTCACCCACTGATTTTTTATAACCATTGGGTTTATGAACATAGGTAGGTCTGTTGGCATTTACACCCTTGTTTTTCAGAACATTAGACTTAATATGACCATGAATATTTTCATGATCATATAGGTTAGAAGGCACTTCCACCTTTCTAAACTTAATAGGGACTGAAAAGTTTAGTGGCTTGACAGGAGCTTTGCATTTCCTCTTGAATTGGCCAGCCCTAGAGTTACCTTTGAATCCTAATCCTGCCTTACCCTTTTGATTCACAAATTCATCAATCAAGGGTAAGACAGACTTTGGCTTAGAGTAACTAGCCACTAAATCTTTTTCAATTCTTAGTCTGGCCTCCAGACTCTTCACTTGATCATTGGTATAATTAATTGTGCCCATTTGAATAATAGTTATATTCTTCAGCTTGGCAATTTCATTTAACTTTTGATCAATTATTTCTCTAACTCAGTTGCAGCTACCCTTAGTTCAGCAATTTCACGAGCCTGAGATTTAACCAGGTTCTTGCTTTTCTTAAGGGCTTGCAACAAGTCCCCATACTTATCTATCAATTGATAGACATCTCCTTCAGATTCAGATGCATCTACATCACTTGATGCAGATGTAGCTGATTCTGTACTTGTACTACAAACAGATTTCATAGAAGGACATTGTACCTTATTAGGACCAGACTGATTCTGGCATATGTCCTCTTCTGATCCTGCCATTAGTCCCATGCACTGATGATCCTCTTGATCATAGATGGAGTCTAGCAACTGCAGAAACTCCTCTTCTTCAGATACAGCAAATAGTCCAATATATGCTTCTGCTTCAGATTCTGACTCTGAAGTTGACTGATCTGTTAGGCTCTTATCCTTCTTTGCAACAAAGGATTTCTCCTTCTTGCCCTTTTTATGAGTCTTATTCTTGTCTGAAGACTCCTTTCTCTTATCAGGACAGTCAGCCACTACATGTCCAAGTCTATTGCAACAATAGCAGACAATCTTTGAAGTAGTAGCCTTGCTGGGCTTTGATCTGCTCTTTTCTTTCCTTGATGACTTTTTCTTCTGATAATAGTCATCAACTTGCTGTGAAGTAGAGGGCTTACACTTCCACTGTTTCTTCTTCAAGAACCTCTGGAATTGCCTTGTGAATGCAGCAAAGTCTGCATCTGAATCACAGCTTTCTGAACCCTGATTATCTGAATTTTCTGAACTGACTTCTGCAATTTCCTTAGGATGGGATGGTGATATCCTCCTATTCTTTCTGATGGATTCTGCATTGAATGCCACAGTCTTTTCTCTATGCTCTCCTCTTGAATTCTTTTCCTCCTTCCTCACCAAAAGTTGCATTTCATAGGATAGCAGCTTTCCAAACAAGGTGGGAGGAGAGATCTCTGCCAATTTAGCCACTTCTCTTATGACACAGATCTTTGTGTCCCAATCCTTTGTTAAGGATCTCAAGAATTTGTCATTCAGTTCATAAGTACTGAAGACTCTTCCATAGGATATTAGCTCATTCACAATTCTATAGAATTTCTTATAGCACTCAGTTATGCTATCAGATTTTCCTTGTCTAAAACTTTCATATTCCTGATTGAGCATAGATTTCCTGTCCTGTCTTACTTCTTCTGATCCCTCCATGTAGACAATCAATGTGTCCCACATTTCTTTGGAGGTCTTGCAGTGAATCAGATTCTGAAATATTGAATCATCTATGGCACTTACAATAATATTCTGTGCTCTTTTATCCATGGTTGCCAAAATGATTTCATCCTTGGTCATTTCAGAATAACTCTTTGGAGTTTGAATATTAGCATCAAGAACTGATACCTTTATTGGAATGAAGGGTCCTTCCTGAACTGTGATGTATATTCTTGGGTCAGATGCCTCCATAAACAACCTGACTCTTTCTTTCCAAATTCTAAAGATTTCTTTCTTGCATATGGGTAATTTCATAGACCCTAGCTCCTTATGATTCTCTCCAGAACCCATCTTCTTGAATCTTGATTCTGCCTTTCAGATCTATCTCAGACTGTTAAGTCCTTTTTGAGGAACCTCCCTCTGATACCACTTGATAGTTTTACTTTCAAGACAACCTAAACACCTAGAGGGGGGGTGAATAGGTTCTAATTGCTTGTTCAAATTTTTAGGCAGAATTCAATTACAAAAATTAAAACATCCAGCACAGCATTAACAGACATTTAATCATCACAGATTGCACAATGTTTTATAGTGGTTCCCCAAGGTCTGGGTACATCCACTTTCCCCCTTCACCTATCTAGCAGTATGCTAGATTCGGCCAAACTTCCACTATTCTCAGATCCTCAGATCCTACAGCTCAGAACCTGGATAGGTTCCTACAACTCAGGCACAACAGCCCTACCTCAGCCTTGCCACAAGGCCTACAACTCAGAGAAGAACCTTCTCCTACACTCAGGCAAACAGCCCTACCACTCAGAGATCAACTCTCCTACACTCAGCCTTTATATCACAGGCTTACAACTCAGATCTGTGTAAAACAGATCCTACAGAAATTTAGAAAAGAAGTTTTAATGTCTTGCCTTTGTTGAGAGAGAAGAGGACAAGACAATTCTTGAACAGCTGATGAAATCAACTGAATCTGAGCTTTCTTCAAAGCTTCTTGAATCTGAACTTAGCTGAGTTGATTTCCAAACAGCTTCTTGAGAAACCACTGATGACTTCCTTCTTCTTCTTCAAAATGGGTGGATCCCTCTCTATCCAACACCTTTGATGATACTTCTGAATTCTTGTTAGAACTCTTCTTAGATCGATCCTGAGATCGTCTTCTTAGATCTTCTGATGAAGATCTTCTTTAGTGTATTACACCTTCTTGATTTGATTTCTCAATTTGATTGCCAAAGTTCAATCTTCTCATTTCTTTACTTCTCTCTGAATCTGTCTATTTATAGATCTTCTTAATGGTAACCGGCTGATCCGGTTTATAACTGTCTTCTGACAAGTCTGACAACATCAGTTAACTGGCTGCAACCCACAGCTGTCAAGTCTTCAAACAGATCCTGTGCCTTAGTCTTGGTCAGCAATGTGTTGAGACAGACTATCAGGAAGTGTCGAGACCAACTGTCTGTATGTGTCGACACAAGTAACTTTGCTGTCGACACAACCTTTGATGATGTCGACAAGTTTGCCTTTAAGTCGACACAGCTTCTTCAGAGAATAACTTGGTCTTGACTTTGCAGTGTGTCGACACAAGTCCTGTGTGTCGACACAGTTGTTGTAGATTCAGAACTCAGTATGTGCTGACTTAGTCTTCTGGTGTCGACACAAGTATTATCGACTTCTGCCAATATGTGTCGACTCTGTCTCATTGTGTCGACACAACCTCCCAGTGTCGACATAAATGTGGTCGACTATCTTCCTGTGAGTCGACACTGCTTCCCAGTGTCGACACAAATGTGATCGACTATCTTCCTGTGAGTCGACACTGCTTCCCAGTGTCGACACAAATGTGGTCGACTATCTTTCTCTGTGTCGACACAGCTTCCTTCAAGTGTCGACACAAATATTCTGAAGTGTCGACATTGTTTCTTCAGGTGTCGACACATGGACTTAGAATATTTTTCTGCATTCTTTAACACTTCTTCACCTGCACATGTCAACTTAAAACAACATCAAATACACCTTGATGTATATCATTGAGCTAAGTTGGGCTTCTTCAAATCAGGTACACATTTTCCAATGTACCCAACAGAATGTAACTCCTAACAAGCCCTGACCTGATTAAGCCGTAAAAAAATGGCGCAACCAAATTAATCGGATCCTAATAATTGGTACAACCCAATGGAATCTCCTTTAAGTTTGAGATGGAATTAAAGCCTCCTGAATATGAGTGATTGGACTACTAACCATTTTCTTTGTGTTTTCTCCAGTCTCGTACTGGTCAAGCTTATTTCAGTACTTTCTATTCAGTACTACTACAGTCTTGTACTGATCAAGCTTATTTAAATACTTTCAATTCAATACTACTCCAGTCTCGCATTGGTCAAGTTTATTTCAGTACTTTCGGTTCAGTACTACTCCAGGCTCGCACTGGTCAAGCTTATTTCAGCACTTTCAATTTAGTACTACTCTAGTCTCATACTGGTCAAGCTTATTTCAATACTTTCAATTCAGTACTACTCTAGTCTCGTATTAGTCAAGTTTATTTTAGTACTTTCGGTTCAGTACTACTCCAGTCTCGTACTGGTCAAGCTTATTTCAACATTTTCAATTCAGCACTACTCCAATCTCGTACTGGTCAAGCTTATTTCAGTACTTTCTATTCAGTACTACTCCAGTCTCGTACTGGTCAAGTTTATCTTAGTACTTTCTATTCAGTACTACTTTAGTCTCGTACTGGTCACATTTGATTCCAGCACTTTAAATAAGCAGCATAATCACCGCACTTGTCCTCATTGTAATTTACTATTATAATCCCGGGTGTAACGCCCCCGGTTTTTTTCTGTGTTTTGTTTGGCGTTACGATGATGCGTTTCCAGTCTTTTTATCGTTGTTAGAGCGTGATATTAGCTCTTTAGGTTTCTTTAGTAGCCTATTTGCAAGATTCCCCAGCTAGCCGGAGTCTGTTGTGGTGACTCGGCTGAGCCCCTTAAGGAATGCTTGTGTTTTGGCTTCGGGTAGTTTTAGCCCGAGTTTTGATCGTCAGATGTTGTTTTCGACTTCGCCGTTGTTTTTGTAGCTTGGGTGTTTAGCTACAGTGCGAGTTTTGTCGAAATTCGCGATTGTTTGTTTTTCGCGTCGTTTCGACGTTCATTTTAATTTGTTAGCCGGTAGTGTGTAGCCAGGCTGTTGCCTTTGCTGTGCGTAGCTTTGTGTGGCCGAGCCTGGTAAGGCTTGTGCTTGGTTTTAGGCTAAGTTGTTAGCCATTTATTATTATATATATATATGTACATGTATATATATATATATTTATATTCATTTGTGTTTGTAAAGTTTGGGTGCGGTTAGCCCTTGTTAATTTTAGCTTATATATATATATATAAACTTGCTTATATATGTGTTTATATATATATATGTGTGCTGGATATATATGAGTATATATATATATATATATATATATATATATATATATATATATATATATATATATATATATATATATATTCCTTTTTTTTAGCTAAGGGTCTCGGGTTAGGTGGAGCTGCTTTTGGCCGAATCCATTTAGCAAGCCTTTTATATATTTAATTAACTAGTGCCTGGGTGAGAGATTAGTTTATTTAGCAAGTGGTGAGTGGAGGGTTTTTAAAAGGTGCCAGCTAGCCTTTTTCCCCATTTTCCCGAGCAGGCTGGGCTGGTTGGCTTCCAGCGGAAGGAAGCTAGTGGGAAGCAGTGGAGCGGCTGCTTGGCCGACGGTTTGCTTGGCTGGTTAAGCAGTTTTTCTTCTCGGGTAGGGCCGATCCGGCTGTCTTCCTCCCTAGGTATGTTCTTAAACCTTTCAGGTCGTCCATAGGAGTTAGGGTTTTAGTTTTCTCCTCTTCCTCTTCTCTAAAAAGCTCCATCTTTTTTCTTCTTCCTAGGTAGCTGATTTGCTGCCGGTGCCGAGCTTGGGAAGGCAGCTGCTGGAGCTTGGTTGAGAGGCAAGTGGCTCCATTGCCCTTGCTATTTATTTTATTCTATCTCCTAGCTTGTGTTCTGGTTGTTCTTCCCAAGAAGTAGAGCAGCAAGAGGCTTTTATTCTCTCCCTCAATCCCTCCTGAGCTGCTCCCTAAATTCTAGCTTTAGCAGCAACAACTTTTCTTTTTTTTCTTTTGTTTTTGTTTGTGGTTTTGTTTGTCTCGGCCGGTGTCCAGCCTTAGTTATATTAGGATTAGGCTTAGCTTAGTGGTAAGCTAGTTTAGGGCTGCTGTGGTCGGGTAGGAGAGGTAGGAGTGAGAGCTGGAATTAAATTTTAGCTCTCGGGTTAGGAGGAGCTGAGGGAGCTGGGTCGGGTTAGCTCCAGGAATTTTTCCCGGATTTTCTGCTAAGTCAAAAGCATTGAGTGAGTGTACCTCACTCAACGCCTAGACTGTTAGGCTTATGGCATTGAGTGTGGTGCACTCACTCAACGCCACGGTTGTTTTTGCGGCTAAGGGTGCTGAGGCGTTGAGTGAGTCGACCTCACTCAATGCCAAGGTAGGTCTGGCGTTGAGTGAGGTGAACTCACTCAACGCCACAGCTAAGACTTGCGGCTAAGTCTTTGGCGTTGAGTGAGTAGACCTCACTCAACGCCGCAACTGTTTTGGCGTTGAGTGAGGTAGACTCACTCAACGCCGCAGTCTTTTCAACAGTTAAGTCTGATGGCGTTGAGTGAGTCGACCTCACTCAACGCCAAAGAAGGTTTGGCGTCGAGTGAGTCGACCTCACTCAACGCCAAAGCAGGTTTGGTGTCGAGTGAGGTAGACTCACTCAACGCCACAGTCAGGGCTTACGATTAAGTCTTTGGCGTTGAGTGAGGGTACCTCACTCAACGCCGTGGCTGTTTTGGCATTGAGTGAGGTAGAATCACTCAACGCCGTAGTTTTTTTTAGGCTAAGTCTTTAGCCTTGGGATGTGTGCTTCTTTAGGACTGTTAGAGGATTTTTTCCTTCCTAAGGGGAATGTTGGGGTGTTCGGCTTGTTTTTGCATGCCGACTCGTGGACTATGGCCGGAGGGGGTATTTTCTGGACTCTAGAGGGGTGAAATGTGTGTGCTGAACTGTGGACACCACGAAGTCTGGATAATGGGGCTGACTTGTTTAAGCGTGTGGACCCTAAGGCTGCCACCGGTTGTGTTCACCCTTGAGTATTTATTTTGGGGTCTGGTTATTGGTGCTGGTACTGCCACCCACTCCAGTCCCTTATTATTTACACCCCGGTCATTTGCCCACAAAGTTAGGATTATTATCTCTTTCTTTTCCTGCTTTTGGCTATTCCTGCTAGTATACTGATGCTTACTGCTGCAGGTTATTTCTTTCTGCCGAGCAGGTAGCTTTTGTGCTCACACTTGGTGTGATTTACCTTTACTGTCCTTTTGATAGTATTTTTCTTCTTACTGTCATACTTTTCTCTTACTGTTAGCTGTTGCTTTTATTACCGGGTTGGTAAACCCTTTTTATTCGCACTTAAATCATATATTCTTCATGCTTTGAAATTGTGCTGAGACGTTCTTTCTTGAATGCCTCAGGTCCAGGTTGCAGCCGATAGAGCGGCTGTTCCCTTTTAGTGGGTTTTGCTGATAGCCTCCAGGGTAGCTGAGTTACAGATCTTCCACCTTGTGAGGTAGTTATTCTTCTTTTCTGTATGGACATGCACACTCACCGGTGGGTTCGTGTCGGGTTGTCGACGCCCACTGGTAGCGTACTTTTTTTGCTGGATATGAATTAAAACTGCTGTTTTGCCCTCTTGGGTTGCTTACTTGCTTCTGAGAAGGTTTTATGCTAGGTTACATGTTAGGTATTTTAAAACCCTAAACTACTATATGTATCTCATGCATATCATATTTGTCAAACTAAAGCACTATCTTCTTTAAGCGTAAAGAATATCTTTCATATATAAATACTATACTCACCTTAGGAGTCGTGCATACCATAAGTGGTCCCTTGAGGGCCCTTATACTCATTTAGGGTGTCAAATCAACTAAATCAAAGTATTTTTCCGCTGCAAGCAAATATATTTTCCTATTGTGGACTAGCTGATCCACTGTGCCGAGGGATACGACCTTTAAATAAACTGGGTTTCTACTATTTTAAAACTTGTGATTTGAAGTCTTAGTGCGTTGCCTAAGCGTCAGCAGTTATCCCTGCTCGACGTGGCATCACAACGCGTGTTTTCCCGTACTCTGATACTTCTTAACCTCGGGGAAAATGTGGGTTGTGACACCGGGTCCTGCTCTGACGAGCAGTCATTGTTTAAGTTGAGCCTTAGTTGGGGATAACCGGAGTTGAAGTAGTCCTCCAGGTCTAGCCCCAAATAATGCGCTCCCACGCTCCTTGACGAAAGTAGAGCTGAGCGTCGCCGCCCAAAGTTTAAGCCTAGTAGGGCAGGCCTACGTAGACCCGGTGTGTATTATGATTGCCATTTGTTTGATTGATTGTAAATTGCTTGTGGTGAAATAGTGGTGGGTCAGTCCCTCTCACAGACTGTTCGTACCGGTGCGGGAAGGTCGACGACTCAAGTAGATAAGGAGATGGGTACTATGGGTGACCGGCCGTTATATTATTCCCCATTAGGTTTCCTCCGCTGGTCGGCCAAAACGATTCGCTGGATGTCGCTCACATCCGAGAGTACACAAGGTTGTACGTTAGGGCCTAGGGTTGTGTAGTACGACCACCCACACAAGTGGCATTACTGGCCACTGTCACCGACGACCACCTCGGTGAGGCCCGCGGGGCTCGCTACCTTGCTAGAACAGAAACGGTCCAAACTTTGTCGACATAGGCTTTGTGTGCGCGGCTATGAATGCCTGCGGTGTGTGCGCGGCTGTGAATGTCTGCGATAGAATACAGGATGTAAAAACCTGATGCGCTGATATGCCAGTGGAGCCTTGTTATAACTGATTTATATTGCTGCTGCTTTTCCCAGTTATACTATCCTGCACTCTTTTATAGTTACTCATAGCTATATATATATAAAATATTGTGCTAACCCTCTCTTGCTTCGTCTATTTACTTCTGTTGGGTGGGTGTGTGCTCGTCCCCAAGATATGGATTCGGGGAGGAGATTTGTTTCCACTTAGTTCTATGACTAATAGTTATCTAAATAACCATTCACAGGAAATGAAGAAACGTAGTGACCCGCTGCCGCAAGAGATTACGCCAGCGGCTAGGACTACTCGAGCAGATGCATCCCCGACGTCCTCAGAGTTTAGAGGTGTGAGTACCGCCGAACAATATTGGGAGAGAGTGTGAGGGTTATATATAGTACATGTATAGCCCACGGGCTTATATAAACACTTAGGCTTTGGCCCTAGAACCTCTGTATTATTATATGATGTGTTATATATATCTGCAGTGGTTTCATGTTAATGCTTCCGCTATACTTTGATGGGTTGTGAATATTGTGATTTGAGCCGAGCAAGGAGACCAACTAGTACTTAGATAGGGTGGATCGTTTCCCCTAAGGAGCACTGGGTGGACTTCTTAGGCCAGTAGTACCCCTCCGACCCGACCCGAGCTAAGGTTGGGGGGGGGGGGGTACTACAGTTCTACTGTTGTCTACCACTCTGGTTCTACAAAGATGTATAGATATTTGAAACAGATCGTTTGATGGTATGAGATGAAGAACGATATAGCCAAGTTTGTGTCTGGGTATTTTACCTACAAGCGTGTTAAGGCAGATCATAGAAGGCCTGACGGCAAGCTGACACCTTTGGATATTCCAAGTTGGAAGTGAGAGAGTATATCTATGGACTTTATTACTGGTTTGCCGAGATCTCCCCGAGGACATGATTCTATGTGGGTCATAGTTGATAGATTGACGAAGTGTGCTCACTTCATGTCATTCAAGATTGATTACTCTATGAAGAAGATATCAGAGTTATATTTGGAAGAGGTCATTAGATTGCACAGAGTACCTATAAGTATCGTGTCAGATTGAGATTTCAGGTTTACGTCTCGATTTTGGAAAAGTTTGCAGGAAGGGTTGGGTACCGATCTCAGGTATTCCACTGCTTATCATCTGCAGACCAATGGTCAGACGGAGAGAGTTAATCAGATTTTGTAAGACATGATCAGATGTTACATCTTGGACCACGAAAGAGCGTGGGATGAGCGACTTAGATTGATGGAATTTTCCTATAATAATAGTTATCTGGAGAGTTTGCAAATGATCCCCTTTGAGGCTTTGTATGAAAGCCGTTGTCGAACCACCTTGTTTTGGGCTGAAGTTGGTGAAAGACCATTATTGGGTCCAGAAGCTTTGGAAGAAATGAGTACCTCCGTGCTGCATATTCGAGAAAAACTTCGTATAGCTCAGAAACATTATGAGAAGAACGCTAATCGACGAAGGGTTGATCTGGAGTTTGTAGTTGGGAACATGATTTTTATCAAAGTTTCTTTGATGTCACGTGTTAAGAGATTTGGAAGGAACCACACATTGGATCTCAGGTATGTGGGACCTTTCCAGGTTGCTGAATGCATCAGAGTGTCAGCTTATAGGCTGGATTTGCCCGCTAATTTTCCTAGTGTGCACGATGTATTTCATGTGAGTCAGTTGTAGAAATGTGTGCTTAGTGACTGACATATCCTTGAATCGGTGCCCCAGTTATAGTCTAATCTTTCTTATGTTGAGATACCTGTTTGTATTCTAGATACTCAGGATCGGGTATTGCAAAGGAAGATAATGTAACGTCCCGATTTGCGCAAGGCCCCTCGTGCGCGCTTTTGAGTCAGGAGAATTGATTTAGGCTCAGAGAGTGCAGGCGATCAGGCGCGCACTCATGGGGAAAAGAGAGGTTGGGCTTGTGTAGGACACGGGTAGAGACACGGGCGTGTCCCTACCCGTGTGTCGTGTGCGTCAAGTTCTCGAGAGGAGTCAAGTTCTCGAGAGGTGTCGAGTGGTTCTCGAGAAAGTGTGTCACGAGCAGGACACGGGTGGGGACACGGGCATGTCCCTACCCGTGTGCGTCGAGTTCTTGAGAGGAGTTGAGTTCTCGAGAGGTGTCGAGTGGTTCTCGAGAAAGTGTGTCACGAGCAGGACACGGGTGGGGACACGGGCGTGTCCCTACCCGTGTGCGTCGAGTTCTCGAGAGGTGTCGAGTTCTCGAGAGGTGTCGAGTGTTTCTCGAGAAAGTGTGGCCCGAGAAGGACACGGGTAGAGACACGGGCGTGTCTCTACCCATGTGCACATCTTTAGAAGCCGGCCGTGTCACCCGAGGCAGGACACGGGTGAGAACACGTGCATGAACACGGTCGTGTCATGTGACATGGGTAGTGAACACGGGCGTGTACCTACCCGTGTTGGTGTCCAAGCGACGCTCAAACTGTTGACGCCATTTCACCCGAGCAGGACACGGGTAAGGACACGGCCGTGTCCCTACCCGTGTCACTTCTGTATATAAGAGAAAAAGTGAACTTTAGCCGTCTCATTCTCTTACAAACCCTATTTTCTAAAGAGGAACTTCTGGAGGAGGAAGATTTTGCTGGAGTCAACCAACCCCGTGAGAAAACGCCACCGCCGTCAAGGGAAAAACGATGCCAACGAGAATGATGACAAGATCCATGGTCAGAAATGGCGGAACCATTGGAAATGAGGTGAGCTTCCTCCCCTCTCCCTTGGTGCTAGATCTATAGTTATTCTTAGGCGAGACATCGACTCAAATGAGTCTTGATGTGTGAGAAGAAGATTTCTAGGAGGCCCTTTCTAGAACTTGTGTTCTAATGTTTAGTCATATAAGACCCCCCTTTTTTTTTGAAAGCCCGGGGTCTTATGCCCAGAACCGCCGCTTTGCGGTGACACCTTCGCACCAGGGAAGGTCGTCACTACAACGCGCCGATTCTGCTGGCCTTTTCGATCACAATCAAGTAGCACAAAGTAAAGGAAGAGAAATGTAGTCCACAATAATAAATCACATGTATATAAACTCCACGAAGGGAGTGTCCACAGAAAACATCAGAGTACAATGATACTAGAAATATAAGGGCTCATGCCCGGTACATCAAGTCCTCACTACAAAATCACTCCATGCGGAAGCAAGACTAAAACTCTACTAAAGGTCAGGACTCACGGTCCCTGCAGTCTGGACTCCAGTGCTAGACTGCCCCATCTCGAAGCGTACCGGCCTCCTGGGCTGCTCCTCCATGCTGGGCTCCGCAATCCCCTAATATGATATGGTTCGAAAACCGTTAGTCTAAAAAACTAAGCCCTATAATCCCCCACCCCTTCCCCCGCGCTCTAAGGCACCGGGCGGAGAGGAAGAAAGGGGAGGACATGAAAGTGGAGATAAATTCCAAAGCAGATGACGGTGGACCTAACTAGCAAGTTATAACAGGTGAACAGTATAAATGTTGTAATAGGTATAACAGAAAGGAAGTAAGTAAGAAATTAAACCTTCGCTTATGTGAGTACACATAAGCCAAGGGATCTTTGCAAGGCTCTCATCGTATAACGCGTCCCATACCGCTTATACGTTGGGGTGTCGGTTATCAAGCAGCAGATTTACATGTATCAAATTGACCTTAATTTATAAACTTGCCCACACAAGCTTATAGACCAAGGGATCGTTTTGCAAGTCCTAAAGTATAAGCGTCTCATTCCACTTATACTTTAGGTGTCAAGGTTTTTATGAATGATTATGTCATGCAGCTATATGGTGGGTTATGATGTTCAAGCAGTGCAACTCACACACCCAACTTTGTGTACACAAACCTTTAGTTCCCCCTTTCTGGAGATAACTCCCAGGTTACTCCCATAGTGGCAAACGGAAGCGGTGGGTTGGGCCTCGCCCACCTCAAACCAGTAAAAGCACCACTGGTCTGACCTATCGTACGCCCTCAACGCCTGGTGCACGAGGCGGACTCCTGCGTACTCTTGCCGACTGGTCCGCCGGACTTAACCTTGGCTAAGTGCTAGTCACCTTGCCGAGTCAACGATATCGGTGTCGGTGCAATCGAACTCCCCGATATCGAAAACCCACCACCTTAATCTTCCTATTTTTATGCACATGCAGCAGTTTAATATATAACGATTTTAAAGTGTCAAACTCCCGAACTAAACCGTCTGTATAAACCACATCCGAGACCAAATTCCCCGGACTAAAACGTCCGGCTCATCTCCAGACTCCATCCCCTAGAACACCACGGGACAGCGCCCCTTTGAACACCTCGGGACGACTTAACCATTACCAACCCTAACTAATGAGTGTGTGAAATGTGAATCCCTATTAGGCTAATTACTCTTTCGTTTGTTTTAAGATTTACGTTAGCCCAGGACTGCCCCCGGCATACCCCGTGAAGGGCTCTCAAAGGGCACTAGGAACCAAGACGGCGGCATTACATCCCGAAGTTCCCTTTCGCAAGGCACTTATTGTTATTGGTTGTTTTTTCCCTTACCCGTTCTCTCTATAAATTGCATCGAACTAAACCTAGGGTGGATTTGACTCTTCACTCCTACGGGGACGGCGATCTTTCGTCGGTCCCGCGCACCTTCTAGAGCGCATCAACTCATTCCTTACCACACTTGAAACCTCCTATGGTGATCCATCATCTTTCTTTAAATCCAATCCAACACAAGCTGTCCTTACGCTAACCCAAACCTTATCTTGTAACTCATTCCCCAAAGTTACTAACTACAGACCACCTTATACTAAGTAATGTCTATGATAGGATGTCCTTTGTGTTTTCTTCCGAATGGCCTAAGTTAATTACTGGGGGCCTATCATGACATTATTGAATCGATTTCCGATAATAACGATTTTCCCAATTAATCTAATAATTAATTAATTTTACTAAAACCCAAGGTCTTCCAAATTTGTACAAGGATTCTATTTTTCAGTCATGTATAAATCATAATAAATTTAAGACAAACATTAATGTATCTAAAAATGACATATCCAAGGTTTGGCAATTTTTCCTATGGTCTAAGGGGCCTAAACTTATTTTTGCAATAATCCATTTTCTTCATGTCTAATGAATAAACTACATCTAATTCTCTTCTAAATAAATTGGATTAATTACAGGATATTAAAAATACCATGAAAACAGTACTATAAAAGTTTCATAATTTTCCTGCTGGAAATTAGTTTATAATAAATCATTTTCTAAAATCCTAATCTAGCATGCTTGTGAATCAAGTACTAAATCCATAACTCCAAAAATCCAGAGAAAAATCCCACTGATTCATAATGATTTAAAAACACTATTTACCAACTTTCATAATTTTCCAAAGACTATTTATGCCATAAAATATTTTTAAAACATAGAGCCCTTTAATAATACTTGTGAAGGAACTATTCTATTTAATCAACATAAAATTGAACTAAAATTAATGGACATTCCTACTGGCCAAAAACATCTAATTCCAGAGTTTCAAGGGGGCCTTATTTGAATTAAAAATCTTTAATAAATAAAACATCAAAAAGGGATATACCCACATTCATGAATGAAGTACTAGAAATACCTATCCAAAAATTCTAGTAAAATTATCCAAGGGTCCTAGCTACCCTAGAAACACACTACCCCAATTTCATAGCTTTTAAAAGAGTTTAAGATACTGTTTTGACCTAAAATCCCTTCTACCCTAAAACTAGGGTTTAAGTTTTGAGGTAGCTACCTACATAAAAATTCTCTAACATTACAACCAGAGAGTTACAAACTCATAAAAACCTCTCCACCAAATCTCAAGGCCATACAAGGGCATTTTCCCCTATGTCCTTCATAAACCCCCAAAGTCCACATTTAGGGTTTGAACCTGGGCCCTAGGGTAAACTTATCCTAAATCATCCCATCTTCCCTAAGGGTAATCTTAGGACCAAAATAAACCAGTGGTCAAAATCTCCACCTCTATTGAGGTGAGATGATCATACCAGAGTGCAAAGAACCTTCTCACTAAGCTTCCTTCTACTAGGTCAAAACTAGGGTTTAGAGGATTCCTAATCAAAACTCGACCAAATGAGTTGAAATTTGAACCAGACCTAGATACCTATACCAGGGACACCTCACCAAAATTTGGGATGGTTTGGAGGTCATTTGACCCTTCAACTACCTTACCCTAGCTTTTCTAGGTTTAGGGCAAAACCCTAGGTTACACTTCTTTAAATGGATTCCAATTTTTACAGGAGCTAGGTCTAGGTGATATTAAGCCCCTGTCCAAAATTCAAAGCATTTGGACCAAGTATTAGGTGTGGGGAATTTTTCAAAGATCTGCCCTATTTGTAGGACCTAATCTAGAATAATGGCCCTATAGGTCAGAAGACTTGTCCTATAATTTTCCATAATATATCAACTGTAGATAATTAAAAAGCCTACAACATTCATGTTGATCAATTTTTGATGAACAAGCCTCCAAAGGGCCTAAATAATTTTTATAATAAAACTGCCCTAAACTAGGACATACCCATAATCAAATGGCCCTACAAGTCTAGGTACTCTACCAAAATTTCACCACAGCATATCAAATTGTAGGTTTAAAAGGACCTACAACTTTCATGCTAACACTTTTCCAGTAGGTGCCCATAAGGGGCCTAAAATCCAATTACAGTAAAACTGTTTTATTTAAATACAGAAAATTAGAAAATAGGATTTAAATTATAGAATCTGCTCTGCACGAATCTAGAAGCATATCAGGCGGCTCCTGTTCATCTTCCCCGATGGAGCCGAAAGGAGGCTTGCGCAGTCAATTTTTGCGGGCCGATTCCCGACGGCCTGAGGCGGCACCACCACCGGGAAACATCCCCTAATTGTTCCCGGTGGTGGGGCTATCCCTGGCCGGAGCTAGGGCGGCCGGAGGTGGGCGGCGCCGCCCTAGCCGAGAGCTCAAAAAACCTCCCGAAAAATGGTGATTTTCCGAAAAATAAAAACCTAACTCGGTTCGATGAGCATGGAATGGGTTTCTAAGCATTCCTAGGATCTAAGCATGAGAGAAGGAGAGGAGGAGGACCTGAACTCGGGCTTGGATGCGGGTGGAGCGACGGGAATTCATGGCGGCGGCGGCGATTTCTCCTTTGTGGCTCTGGCAGTGGTTCTCCCTCCTTCTAATGCTTCGAAATCCGTCGCCCTAACTTGCTGGTGAGGTCTATATGGCCAGGAGGGGAGGGGGAAGGCAGCTTTGAAAGAAGCCATTAATGGCCAATAAAGGAGGGTTCGGCCATGGAGGAGGGGGCTGAACCAAGCCTAGGTGGCCGGGAAATGGCTGGAAACTCCTCCCCTTCCCCAGGGGAGTTGAATTCAGCCATTAAGGGTGGCCTTTGGCCTCCCTTTGGCCAATTCCTCCTTCCCTCTCTCTTGAATTTTTCTCTCTCCTCCATTAACATGAAAATGGAGCTCACCTTCTCTCTCCTAGTCACCAATATTGACTTGGTCAATTCCCTAGGATATAGGCAGCCAAATATCATACAAAAATAATCATGCTAGAGTTAGCCTAAGGGGGAGGGTGGTTTGAGTTGGGTTAGCCCATATAAGCTAGGTTTGACTTGATTTGGGCTTGGGGTTGACTTGGTCAAATTTGAACACTATGATTGACCCCGTGGGTCCTTGGTGACTCATTGGGCCACATTAGGTCTAAGGGAATTTTTAGAGTCACAATGAACCTACTATGGCCACCCAAAATCAGAGTTTTAAAAAATTACTATTTGCAGACCAAGTGGGGTCTCAACTAAGTTTTTAGGTCACTTGGTCTCCTGGGCTCACTTAGGTTAACTCATATGACCTAGTTATGCTCAAGTCCTCCTAAGGGGGGGGGGTCTAATTGGAAAATGGGATGTTACAAATCCCAATAAACAAAACAAAAATTTCGTCCTCGAAATTAAGGTTAAGTCTACGGGGATTTTCTACCGGGATAGCCTAAGCTTGTAACATCCCATGAAGTGTGGAAGAGCCTACTAGGTTAACAAGATAAGGGCTAGCCCAATAAACAAAAGGATTAGCCTCTACCTTCTAAATAATTCTATTAGTACAAAAAAAATAAGGAAAACACTAATACACCGGAGGAGTTGCGAGGTAAACCTGACTAAAAAGCTCCGAATATAATCCTGCATAGGAGAATGTTTGGAGTATAGGGTCCCAAGCCAAGTATTTCGCCCATTTTGGTATGAGCGGGATCTCTCTTGGCGGCAAGAAGACTCGTATCCCTTGGTCATATCGGAAATCGTTATCGTTAAAAGAATAGACAGTGACTAGACCCGATCAGGTGGCCCATATGAAGTAATGCAAAATCCGGAGTAGTAGAGACCTCCTGAGTGAAGATACGTGAAATCGTTGTGCAAGCCGGCCAGCTCCGTGGCAGCTCCAGCCGGTAAGCAAGAGGACCGATCTGCTCCAGGATCCTGAACGGTCCCATGAATCTCAGGTTGAGCTTCTTCCGATGAACCCCACACCCTTGAAACTCCATGCATCGTCGGATCTTCAGAACACCCGGTCCCCGATCTGAAACTCCACCTGACGATGCCGAGCGTCATAATAACTTCGCTTGCCTGCTCTGCGCCTCTAACATCTGGTCCCGGATCAGTCTCACCTGAGCCTCGGTGTCTTCCACAAACTCTGAGTCTAGAACCTTCGGATCCACGTCCTGCAGCCAAGATAACGGTGTCCTACACCTTCTCCCATACAAGGCCTCGTAAGAGCCATCCGTATGCTGGACTGGTAACTGTTGTTTATACGAGAACTCCACCAATGGTAGCATCTCTCCCAGGGCTCTCCGCGGTCTATAATACATAATCTGCGTCCGATTGGTTACGCTCCGTCTGCCCATCAGTCTGGGGTGGAAGGCCGTACTGAAAGTCAGTCGGGAGCCAAGGTAAGCCTGCACCGATCTCCACTCTCTGGATGTAAACCGCCCATCTCGATCTGATACGATCGTCCTTGGCACGCCGTGATAACGAATATACTGCTCCACGAACTTCCGAACCAACGCTCCAACAGAGTCATCCTTCCTAATCGGGATGAACCTAGCCACCTTCGTCAGACGGTCCACGATCACCCAGATCGAATCATTTCCCGTCCGTGATCGAGGTAGGCCATGGATGAAGTCCATCGCGATGTCCTCAAATTTCCACTCCGGCACCGGGAGTGGCTGCAATAAACCAGCGGGATGTCTACACTCTGCCTTCACTAACTGGCACGTCTCGCAGTGGGTCACGAAGTACGTAATGTCCTTCTTCATCCCTGGCCAAAACATCATCTTCTTCAAATCTGCCGTCATCTTCGTGATCACCGGGTGTATAGAATATCTACTACAATGCGCCTCCGTCATGATGTCCTCCCGAACCCGGCCTCCTGCAGTATATAAACCCTGCCTCTGAAATGTAGCAATCCGTCTCTCAGGGAATAATCTCCTGGGAACCCTCCTCCAAGGCTCGGAATATCGGCTCTGCCCATGCATCTGTCCTTTGTTCGTCCCGGATGCGGTCCCGAATATCATCTATGGCCACCAATCGATGCCAGATACTCCCTATATAGCTCTGGATCATCCTCAGACACTAGGATATCTGCATATCTCTGAAGGACCGAACTAGCTCCATGGACATAACCTGGGCCCGTCTTCGAAGTGGCCGCTCTCCGACTCAACGCGTCGGCCACCTGATGTTTGCCTTCCCTGGATGGTAGTGCATCTCATACTAATAATCTGCTAAGAACTCCACCCAGCGCCTCTGCCTGATATTCAGCTCCTTCTGCGTGTTCACGTATTTCAAGTTCTGTGATCGGAGAAGATGTCGCAGTGGACTCCCCAAGAACTTCGTACATCGGTGGCTGTCTTCAACGGCGGCCAATCTCGAACTGCCTGAATCTTTGCCGGATCCACTACCAACCGGCTCGCTGATAATATGGCCTAGGAAAGCCACCTCCTTCAACCAAAACTGACACTTGCTGAATTTCGCATAAAGATGATGCTCCGCAACCTCTGTAGAGTCAGTGCCAGATGCCGTGTGTGCTCATCCTCGTCCCAGAGTAGATCAGGATGTCGTCTATGAATACTATAATGAACACAATCCAAGTAGGCCTCAAAACCCAGTTCATGAGGCTCATGAACGCCGACGGTGCATTTGTGAGCTCGAAGGGCATCACGGTGAACTCATACAAGCCATATCTGCTACTGAAGGCGTCTTCGGAATATCCTCCTCCTGGATCCGCACTGGTAGTATCCTGACCTCTATCCACTTCGAGAAATAGTGGGCTCCCTTCAGCTGGTCGAACAACTCGTCTATCTGGGGGAGCGGATAGGTATTCCGACGGTCAGTCTGTTTAGTGCTCGATAATCGATGCATAGACGAAGTGTCCCATCCTTCTTCTTCACGAATAGGACCGGGGCTCCCCATGGCGAAGAACTCGGTCTAACAAATCCCGCCTCCACCAACTCTTGCAACTGAGTCCGAAACTCTGCCAACTCCTTCGGGGCCATCCGATAGGGAGCCCTGGATATCGGCTTAACCCCTGGCACCAACTGAATCTGGAAATCCTTCTCCCTGTGCGGAGCAATCCTGGCAGCTTCTCTGGAAACACTTCGGCGTAATCACAAACCACCGTATATTGGCAATCCGGTCCTTCTCGGTCATCTCGAACCGCACCTGATATACCATGTCTCCCTGCAGATGGGCCTTGACGGCCTGAAGATGATAAGAAAATATGGGACGCAGATCTAATACCTTCCATCACGATAAAAGAATCCCCATATCTAAGGGTAATCTTCTTGGCCAAGCAGTCACTCTGGCATGGTTCCAGTGGAGCCATGACATACCCAGAATCAAATCATAATCTGGCAGTGGCAAGATCGTCGCTGACGCTTCGAAAGGTTTCCTGCCTATCCATGCCTCCATATTGCAATGGATGAGGTGAACAGCTCCGACCCGTCAGGTAGCCGTATCTTCATCATCGACCCCGTGAATTTCTCCACGCCATCCAACCCTTTGGATAAAGGTCTCCGACACAAACGAGTGCGAGGCACCCGTGTCGAAGAGAGTTTGTGGCGGTTTGCCGCAAATGAAGACAATGCCTGAGATTGTGACTTAACTTAGAGTTCTGTTCTTTGTTTTTTTACTACCTAATGCTAAAGACAAATAGTTTCCTAGGAAAGGGTGGAAAAAGAATTAAAACAAAGCAAAACAAAACATTGTCGTACCTGTGATCATTTGCTCAGGATGCCGGGGGTTGGGCTAGGTTCAGTGCATATACCTGCTCCCTTTCCTGCCTACGGTCTCCGTCCTGGTATCCTCGTCCTTGACCGCGTCCTCAGCCTCCATAGTGCTGAGCAGGTGGGCAATCTGCGGCGCTAGAGGGCCCCCTTCTCATAGGGCAGTTCCTCTTGATATGCCCCACCTGACGGCAGTGAAAACACTCTGGTGGAGGTAAGCCCTCCCTCCTGGTCTCTGCACATCCTGCATCTGTGGTCTTGGTAACTCCCACATCTGGAGAGGCTGGGGAGCCAGAGTCACCTGCTCCCTCGGCTCCTGTTCACCTCCTGACGAGGCTGATCCTCCATCCTGCCCACATCTGTAGCACGGCCTCGTCGCTGCTCATTTCTTGCTCCACGATTCTGATCCTCCTTTGTCCGCTTCCGGCCTCGGGTAGCGTGCCAGTCTGCCTCGATCCTCTTGGTCATCTCTAGAATCCGAGGAATAGGCCCATCGACACGAACAATAGAGCCTCCCTCAAATCCTCCTTCAAGCCCTTGTAAAACCTCTTGGTGTACCCGGCTTCGTCCAGCTGATAAGAATCTACATATCGGGCTAGATGATCGAACTCCCGATGGTACTCCACCACCGACCTGGTGCCCTGCTTTAGCTGTAAGAACCGGTCTTCAAGCTCATCCCTGGCCGACTGCAGAACAAAATGTTCCAACAGCGCGACCCTGAATTCTCCCCAAGTGACCTCCGCAACCTCCTGTCGGCATAAGTCTTGTCCAGGAGCGTCTTCCACCACCTCTTGGCATGGGACTCTAGGCAAGAGACCACCAATGCCACCCTCTCCTCCACCGGGCATCGTATCCCAGTCAGCATCTCATGCATGATCCAACCACTCCTCTGTCCGAACTGCCGTCTCTGTCCCTAAGTAGGACGGGGGAGAAAGTCTCGGAAGATCTCAGCCAGTTGGCTCCCGGAATCAGCTGCGGAGCCGGAGCCTGTTGAGCCTAAAGGCTTCTAGGATGGCTGTCAGAGTCTGCCTCATGTCCGTCTGTAGGAAAGGAGCGGGAACTGGTGGAGGTGGTGCAGCATCGGAGTCTGCAGAACCTCACCCTGTGGGTAGGCTGTGCTGAAGGCTGCGAAAAGAAATTTTTCTATGAGAAATCGGTTTCATAAGAACTTAAAGTGGACAATTATTTGTGATTCCCCCATATGGCACACCACTGCTTCCGCTTGATTAGTTTGTCCGCAAACTAAACTCGCGCAGAGGTGACCCAGGGATTTGTGGACTGCTACTAATCCGATCGATGTTTCCTCTGATACCACTTGTAAGACCCCCTTTTTTTTTGAAAGCCCGGGGTCTTATGCCCAGAACCGCCGCTTTGCGGTGACACCTTCGCACCCAGGAAGGTCGTCACTACAACGCGCCGATTCTGCCGGCCTTTTCGATCACAATCAAGTAGCACGAAGTAAAGGAAGAGAAATGTAGTCCACAATAATAAATCACATGTAATTAAACTCCACGAAGGGAGTGTCCACAGAAATCTCAGAGTACAATGATACTAGAAATATAAGGGCTCATGCCCGGTACATCAAGTCCTCACTACAAAATCACTCCATGCGGAAGCAAGACTAAAACTCTACTAAAGGTCAGGACTCACGGTCCCTGCAGTCTGGACTCCAGTGCTAGACGCCTCATCTCCAAGCATACCGTCACCTGGGCTGCTCCTCCATGCTGTCTCCGCAATCCCCTAATATGATATGGTTCGAAAACCGTTAGTCTAAAAGACTAAGCCCTATCATCCCCCACCCCTTCCCCCACGCTCTAAGGCACCGGGCGGAGAGGAAGAAAGGGGAGGACATGAAAGTGGAGATAAATTCCAAAGCAGATGACGGTGGACCTAACTAGCAAGTTATAACAGGTGAACAGTATAAATGTTGTTAATAGTATAACAGAAAGGAAGTAAGTAAGAAATTAAACCTTCGCTTATGTGAGTACACATAAGCCAAGGGATCTTTTGCAAGGCTCCCATCGTATAACGCGTCCCATACCGCTTATATGTTGGGTGTCGGTTATCAAGCAGCAGATTTACATGTATCAAATTGACCTTAATTTATAAACTTGCCCACACAAGCTTATAGACCAAGGGGTCGTATTTGCAAGTCCTAAAGTATAAGCGTCCCATTCCACTTATACTTTAGGTGTCAAGGTTGTTATGAATGATTATGTCATGCAGCTATATGGTGGGTTATGATGTTCAAGCAGTGCAACTCACACACCCAACTTTGTGTACACAAACCTTTAGTTCCCCCTTTCTGCAGATAACTCCCAGGTTACTCCCATAGTGGCCAACAGAAGCGGTGGGTTGGGCCTCGCCCACCTCAAACCCAGTAAAAGCACACAGGTCTGACCTATCGTACGCCCTCAACGCCTGGTGCACGAGGCGGACTCCTGCGTACTCTTGCCGATTGGTCCGCGGACTTAACCTTGGCTAAGTGCTAGTCACCTTGTCGAGTCAACGATATCGGTGTCGGTGCAATCGAACTCCCCGATATCGAAAACCCACCACCTTAATCTTCTATTTTTATGCACATGCAGCAGTTTAATATATAACGATTTTAAAGTGTCAAAACCCCGGACTAAACCGTCCGTATAAACCACATCCGAGACCAAATTCCCCGGACTAAAACGTCCGGCTCATCTCCAGGCTCCATCCCCTAGAACACCACGGGACAGCACCCCTTGAACACCTCGGGACGACTTAACCATTACCAACCCTAACTAATGAGTGTGTGAAATGTGAATCCCTATTAGGCTAATTACTCTTTCGTTTGTTAAGATTTACGTTAGCTCAGGACTGCCCCGACATACCCCGTGAAGGGCTCTCAAAGGGCACTAGGAACCAAGACGGCGGCATTACGACCCGAAGTTCCCTTTTGCAAGACACTTATTGTTATTGGTTGTTTTTCCCTTACCCGTTCCTCTCTATAAATTGCATCGAACTAAACCTAGAGTGGATTTGACTCTTCACTCCTACGGGGACGGCGATCTTCGTCGATCCCGCGCACCTTCTAGAGCGCATCAACTCATTCTTCACCACACTTGAAACTCCTCCTATGGTGATCCATCCTCTTTCTTTAAATCCAATCCAACACAAGCTGTCCTTACGCTAACCCAAACCTTATCTTGTTACTCATTCCCCAAAGTTACTAACTACAGACCACCTTATACTAAGTAATGTCTATGATAGGATGTCCTTTGTGTTTTTCTTCGAACGGCCTAAGTTAATTACTGGGGTCCTATCATGACATTATTGAATCGATTCCGATAAACAACGTTTTCCCAATTAATCTAATAATTAATTAATTTTACTAAAACCCAAGGTCTTCCAAATTTGTACAAGGATTATATTTTTCAGTCATGTATAAAACATAAAAATTTAAGACAAATATTAATGTATCTAAAAATGACATATCCAAGGTTTGCAATTTTTCCTATGGGTCTAAGGGGCCTAAACTTATTTTTGCAATAATCCATTTCCTTCATGTCTAATGAATAAACTACACAAATTCTCTTCCAAATAAATTGGATAATTACAGGATATTAGAAATACCATAAAAACAGTACTATAGAAGTTTCATAATTTATCTGCTGGAAACTATTTTATAATAAATCATTTTCTAAAATACTAATCTAGCATGCTTGTGAATCAAGTACTAAATCCATAACTCCAAAAATCCAGAGAAAAATCCCACTGATTCATAATGATTTAAAAATACTATTTACCAACTTTCATAATTTTCCAGAGACTAATTATGCCATAAAATATTTTTAAAACATAGAGCCCTTTAATAATACTTGTGAAGAACTATTCTATTTAATCAACATAAAATTGAACTAAAATTCATGAGCATTCCTACTGGCCAAAACATAATAATTCCAGAGTTTCAAGGGGGACTTATTTGAATTAAAAATCTTAATAAATAAAACATCAAAAAGGGCTATACCCATATTCATGAATGAAGTACTAGAAATACCTATCCAAAAATTCTAGTAAAATTATCCAAGGGTCCGAACTATCATAGAAACACACTACCACAATTTCATGGCTTTTAAAAGAGATTAAGATACTGTTTTGACCTAAATCTCTTCTACTACTAAAACTAGGGTTAAGTTTTGAGGTAGCTACCTACATCAAATTCTCTAACATTACAACCAGAGAGTTACAAACTCATTAAAAACCTCTCCACTAAAAAATATCAAGGCCATACAAGGGCATTTGCCCTATGTCCTTCACAAACCCCCAAAGTCCACATTTAGGGTTGAACCTGGGCCCTAGAGTAAACTTACCCTAAATCATCCCATCTTCCTAAGGGTAATCTTAGGACCAAAATAAACCAGTGGACAAAATCTCAACCTCTGTTGAGGTGAGATGATCATACCAGAGTGCAAAGAACCTTCTCACTAAGCTTCCTTCTACTAGGTCAAAACTAGGGTTTAGAGGATTCCTAATCAAAACTCAACCAAATGAGTTGAAATTTGAACCAGACCTAATACCTATACCAGGGACACCTCACCAAAATTTGGGAGAGTTTAGAGGTCATTTGACCCTTCAATACCTTACCCAAGCTTTTCTAGGTTTAGGGCAAAACCCTAGGTTACACTTTCTTTAAATGAATTCCAATTTTTACAGGAGCTAGGTCTAGGTATATTAAGCCCAAGTACAAAATTCCAAGCATTTGGACCAAGGATTAGGTGAGGGGAAGATTTCAAAGATCTGCCCTATTTGTAGGACCTACCCTAGAATAATGGCCCTATAGGTCAGAAGACTTGTCCTATAATTTTCCATAATATATCAAACTGTAGATAATTAAAAAGCCTACAACATTCATGTTGATCAATTTTGATGAACAAGCCTCCAAAGGGCCTAATAATTTTTATAATAAAACTGCCCTAAACCTAGGACATACCATAATCAAATGGCCCTACAAGTCTAGGTACTCTACCAAAATTTCACCACAGCATATCAAATTGTAGGTATTAAAAGGACCTACAACTTTCATGCTAAAAACTTTTCCAGTAGGTGCCCAAATGGGGCCTAAAATCCAATTACAGTAAAACTGTTTTATTTAAAATACAGAAAATTAGAAAATAGGATTTAAAAATTATAGAATCTGCTCTGCACGAATCTAGAAGATATCAGGCGGCTCCTGTTCATCTTCCCGATGGAGCCGAAATGAGGCTTGCATAGGCGATTTTTGCGGGCCGATTCCGGCGGCCTGAGGCGGCCCCACCATCGGGAAACATCCCTAATTGTTCCCGGTGGTGGGGGCTATCCCTGGCCGGAGCTAGGGCGGCCGGAGGTGGCGGCGCCGCCCTAGCCGAGAGCTTAAAAACCTCCCAAAAAATGTGATTTTCCGAAAAATAAAAACCTAACTCGGGTTCGATTGAGCATGGAATGGGTTTCTAAGCATTTCCTAGGATCTAAGCATGAGAGAAGGAGAGGAGGAGGACCTGAACTTGGGCTTGGATGCGGGTGGAGCGATGGGAATTCATGGCGGCAGCGGCGGCAGCGATTTCTCCTTTGGGTGCTCTGGCAGTGGTTCTCCCTCCTTCTAAAGCTTCGAAATCCGTCGCCCTAGCTTGCTGGTGAGTCTATATGGCCAGGAGGGGAGGGGAAGGCAGTTTTGAAAGAAGCTATTAATGGCCAATAAAGGAGGGTTCGGCCAGGAGGAGGGGGGCTGAACCAAAGCCTAGGTGGCCGGGAAACGGCTGGAAACTCCTCCCCTTCCCCAGGGGAGTTGATTCAGCCATTAAGGTGGCCTTTGGCCTCCTTTGGCCGAATTCCTCCTTCCCTCTCTCTTGAATTTTTCTCTCTCCTCCATTAACATGAAAATGGAGCTCACCTTCTCTCTCCTAGTCACCAATGTTGACTTGGTCAATTCCCTAGGAATATAGGCAGCCAAATATCATAAAAAATAATCATGCAGAGTTAGCCTAAGGGGAGGGTGGTTTGAGGTTGGGTTAGCCCATATAGGCTAGGTTTGACTTGATTTGGGCTTGGGGTTGACTTGGTCAAATTGACCACTATGGTTGACCCAAGTGGGTCCTTGGTGACTCATTGGGCCCACATTAGGTCTAAGGAAATTTTTAGAGTCACAATGAACCTACTAGGCCACCCAAAATCAGAGTTTTGAAAATTACTATTTGCAGACCAAGTGAGTCTCAACTAGGTATTTAGGTCACTTGGTCTCCTGGGCTCACTTAGGTTAACTCATATGACCTAGTTATGCTCAAGTCCCTCCTAAGGGGGGGGGTCTAATTGGAAAATGAGATGTTACAAGTCATCTTCAACCCCCACCCCCTTCTTCAAAGAGATGATGGGGGTGGATTCGTGAAGAGGAATGACCTTAAGAGGGTGAATAAGGGTGGAGGAACTTCTGGTTGCGATTTGGGAAGACCGGCTTGAGGAGGAAGATGAACTGATGCCGTTCATTCCGCTTCAAGATGCGTGCAGAAATCTGTGTTCAGCACGCAGCGACCTTCTTTGCTATTTTCAGGCAAGAAAAGGTCAGATCTGGGCTTTCGACTAAACACAAAAGTTGTAGCCCATGAAATTACCTTTCCAACGAGTGGTTACATGCCTCCAGGTGAAGTCTGTAGCCACAAGAATGTCTGATCGAAGTAGAAGTTGTAGACTAAGCGCGTAGAAATTGTATTTTGTACGCAGCAGGATTCAGAGCCGATTTCATGATGGATACAGTCTGATCTAGGTTGCAGACTGAACATTAAAGTTGTAGCCTATGGAAAGATCTTTCCATCGAGGGGTTACACGCACTTACCAGATTCCTGTAGCCACAAGAATCTTCGGTTGAAGTTGCTGTCCTGCACCTGAAATTCCTGGATTAGTTTTATAATTGAATTTGATCTCGGAAGAGGCTTTGTAACAATCCGACGTTAAGTCGTAGGTAAGTCATAATATGTAGGGTTGTGATAATTCAACGCATGATGAAACTATTGGATAGGCCCCACGTAAGCTAATGGTGAATTGACATGTGATTTGAATGAAGTGACTTGTGGGGGATAGTAGAATAGATGATAATTAGTGGTCTAATCACGAGAATACTAGAACTTGTGAATTTTGGTCGGTGTTGATTGATATGATCATGTGTTGTGATAATCAGATGAGTAACTCATGTGCTCACGAGAGATTTGGCTTGGTCCTCGGTGTTCATGTCCCGATGCGTCCTTCGTGCCTAATGGTCGGTTGGGCTTGGTCCTCGTGCTCGTTTCCGAGCTCCTTCCGTACTACAGTGTGGTTG